>OX465120.1:2108092-2122201 GCA_949987565.1 Luidia sarsii | reverse complement strand
CAGCCTTGCCTGCCTGTCTCTCCTCTCTGTCTCTCTCCTCTCACTTCCTCCTTCTCTACCTCACCCTCCCTCTGACTCTGTCTCTCTCTTTCTGTCTTTCTCTTTCTCTCTTTCTCTCTCTCTCCCTTTCATTCTCTCCTTCTCTCTCTGTCTCTTTCTGTCTCTTTCCTTTTCTCTTTGTCTGTGTGCCTCTCTGTCTCTGGCTGTTTCTCTGTCTCTGTCTGTTTCTCTGACTCTATTCTCGCCTCTGTCTGACTGTATCTTTCTCTTATGCTCTTCCTCTGTCTCTCTGTCTCTCTGCCCCTCTGCCTCGTCCTGTCCCTCTCCCTGCCTTTCCTATACTAGTCTTTCCGTCTCTCTGTCTCTGGATGTGTATTTCTCGATCTTAATATATTTGTATATATAATTATGTCGGTCTAACGCTGCTCTCTCTCCTCTCACTCTCCCCATTCCCGCTCTCTCCCCGTCTATCTCCCTCTCCCTCTCTCCCCTCTCTATCACCCCCTCTTTCCCTTCCTCTTTCACCATTCCTACCCCTCTCCCCTCCTCTCTCTCTCTCCCCTCTCTCCACCTATCTCTCTCTTTCTCCCTCCATCCCTCTCTCCCCCTCTCTATCTCCCCCGTCTATCTCTCTCTCCCTCTTCCCCCTCTCTATCACCCCGCTCTCCCCTCTTTCCCTTCCACTCTCACCATGTCCTACCCCCTCTCCCTCCTCTCTTCCCTCTCTCCACCTATCTCTCTCTTTCTCCCTCCATCCCTGTCCATCTCCCTCTTTCTCCCTCCCTCCCTCTCTCTCCTCTCTCTCTCCCCTTTCTCTCTATCTTCCCATCTCTCTCCTCCCTCTGTTTCTCCTCCCTCCCCCCTCCCTCTCCCCTTCTCTCCCTCTCTCTCATCTTCCCGATCTCTCTCCTCCCTCTGTTTCTCCCTCCCTCCCTCCCTCTCCTCTCTCTCTCCCCTCTCTCTCTATCTTCACATCTCTCTCCTCCCTCTGTTTCTCCCTCCCTCCCTCTCTCCTCCTCCCTCTCTCCCCTCTCTCTCTATCTTCACATCTCTCTCCTCCCTCTGTTTCTCCCTCCCTCCCTCTCTCTCCTCTCTCTCCCTCTCTCTAGCTTCACATCTCTCTCCTCCGTCTGTTTCTCCCTCCCTCCCTCTCTCTCTCTCTCTCCCCTCTCTCTCTAGCTTCACATCTCTCTCCTCCGTCTGTTTCTCCCTCCCTCCCTCCCTCTCCCTCTCTCTCTCCTCGCTCTCTCGTCTAGCTTCACATCTCTCTCCTCCCTCTGGGTTCGCCCTCCCTCCCGCTCTCGGTCCTCCCCCTCCTCTCCCCTCTCTCTCTATCTTCACATCTCTCTCCTCCCTCTGTTTCTCCCTCCCTCCCTCTCTCTCCTCCCTCTCCTCCCCTCTCTCTAGCTTCACATCTCTCTCCTCCGTCTGTTTCTCCCTCCCTCCCTCCCTCTCCTCTCTCTCCCTCTAGCTTCACATCTCTCTCCTCCCTCTGTTTCTCCCTCCCTCCCTCTCTCTCTCTCCCTCTCTTTCCCCCCTCTCTCTCTCTGTTGCAAAAAAAAACCCCGGCGCGTCATGCTCTGATCGAGACATCAAGGTTGGCGCTTCGCTGCTTCAATCGGCTGTGAATGACATCCGGTCATTTGCACGACCGGGGAGGGAGGGGGGTTGGGAGGGAGGATGGGGGGTTGGGAGGAGGGAGGGAAGGAGGGAGGGGTCAGTGGGGTAGGGGTATACTGGATACGGAACAGGGTGCGGTCGCTCAGATAACGCGGGGAGTCATTTACGACACTTACTCGGGCCATTAGAGCGATAAGGGTGTCCACTCGTCCCGGCGTGTTGGCACAGTCGCCGGCCGATGTCCGGCTTAAAAACGACGGGTTGATTAGGCTAGGAGAGGGGGTGGCTCGTAATAAAAACTGGTGGAATTCAGGAGACCGAAGGTTGTTTTTTTTGCTAAAGTGGAAGGATCAAGAGATTCGTCATTGATGTGTTTACCACCTTACGGATGAAAATCGTAAACAAACAAACCAAGACAAACGTTGAGGCAATATGTTTTTCACCTCTCTCTTGGCCTTGGCGGAAAAGACGTTATCAAACCCGTCGTTGCGCTTTTCACCTTCAGTTGTTTTTCCGGTTTCTTGTTTTGTTATCGGCTCGTTTTCAAAACCGCGTTGATTAGGTACCGTTTCCCACCCCCCGCCGAGAATTGAAGATCTCATTTTGTGCTTTTACCTCTGCCAACCGGAGCGCGTTGACTGATGAGCCTGCCCTGTTAAACCCGCTTTGTTGGGCACGCTGAGGTGACAGTCGGTTTGTTGAAGTTGAGGTGACTGTCTCTTTCAAGTTGAGAGAGACCGACAGACCGAGATTGATAGGGCGAGAAAGCCAGGGGGACAAAAGGAAAACCGATGACAGAAACTGAAAGAGAGGTTTGAGAGAGAGAGAGACAGTGGAACAGAGGAGACTCAAACTCTGAGATACGGAGAGAGGAGATGAGAGAGGGGGGCAAAATGGAGAAAGAGGCACAGGGAGGCAGAGAGATAGAGAGAGAAAGGGGAGAGGGAGAGAGAGGGGGAGAGAAAGGAGGGAGAGAGAGAGGGAGAGAGAAAGGGGAGAGCGAGAGAGAGGGGGAGAGAACGAAGGGGAGGGAGAGAGAGAGAGGGAGAGAGAAAGGAGAGAGGGGGAGAGAGGGGGGAGAGAGATAGAGAGGGGGGAGAGAGAGGGAGAGAGGGCGAAGAGAGAGAGGGGGAGAGAGATAGGGGAGAGAGAGAGAGGGAGGGAGAGAGAGAGAGAAGGAGAGAGAGAGGGAGGGAGGGAGAAAGGGAGAGAGAGAGGGAGGGAGAGAGAAAGAGAGAAAGAGAGGGAGCGAATGAGAGAGAGAGAGAAGGGGAGAGAGGAGAAGGGGATAGACAGAGAGATAGAGAGGGAGAGAAAGCCGGGGAGAGGTGGACGGAGGGAGGGTGGGAGAGGGAGACGGAGAGAGAGAAAAACAGAGAGATCGAGAGGGTGAGAGAGAGAGAAGGAGAGAGAGAGAGGGGTGAGAGAGGAAAACGACTAAGACACTTTGGGAGAAGGACAGAAAGATAGAGACAGAGGTATGCAGACAGACAGACAGACAGGGCAGACAGGTGAAGACGGTTCAACAAAGACTTACAGAGAAATACAGACAATGCACGAAGACAGACAGGAAGGCAATCGGGCATACCCTCTACATGGACAGCCAAAAGTGCGGCGGAAGGAAGGCGAGAGTGGTGATAGTGACTTAAATAATAGTTCTGTTTATGCCTATGCTAACTGAATATCGTACGAGACGGGTGAGCCGCCGTCCAGAATGCCCGGTGTCTTTGGATCGATGCACTCCACATCTCGCCTAATCAGCGGCGACCCTTTAAATAGAGTGTTTTCTACCTCACGAATACTATAATCATAGGCCTATACGCGCGCGATAGCGGCCATTTGCGTCATCGATCGAGAACGATCATTATTACACGCTGCGTCATGTAGACGTTGTTGAACGAGACGCGTTCGCTGGTGCGCGCCGGTACGGTACGGTTCGCATAACGGTTCGCCCACCCGCCCGGTCGTGCGTGCGTGACATCCCCCCTGCTACTAGCTCCTCTCCAGAAAAAGCAAACATTCAACATCGATGATAGGCCGGACTGACGACATTTCGAGGCGGGGACGAGGCTCGTCATAATCTCGTCGTGTACCGAAAGCAAATTAGCTGTCCCCGGCACTGACAAACACAGCGGGAATTTTGTTTTGATCTCGGAAATGAGGCCTGTTTTTTTTTTTTTTTTTTTTTTTGCGCCAAAGGACCTGCCAAGATCTTAGTATAGTCAGCCCCTTGCTCGTGTTTTACACACGGGTCTGAAATGTTGGCGAATACTAGACCCAAACACGGTACAAATAAGTATCCATTTTAAAGATACGGTACACCTTTATTTTTTGGCGAAGGTCAAAGTATCGCTTCCATGCTTTGTCAAACTCCACCTGTGTACACAGTAACACCTGCGTAAGTTTCTCTCTTTTTTTTTTTTTTAGCAAGGAGGTATTAGGCTCATACATCCTTGCTTTTAGAAGGCATCCATCAGTCCCAAGAGACTAATAATGGAGTTTATTATGCCCTTGTTGAACGTGGACTGGATGGAGCATCGTCGATTGAACCTAGAATGAGCTCAACCTTCGGTTGCTCACGTACGGTGAATGGTGTCACGTAATTATTCGGTCGAAATAGTTGATCCCAATTGAAACGTTCGAATTTTACACGGTGAATGATGTCAATACTTACATGGAACCTAAATGGTGACCCGGCACAGCGACATGAGGAATATCCCACCAAAACACTTTTCGAGTTAACAACGCCTGAAGTCAAAGTATCTTCTCAAGTCGATAAAAAAAAAAAAAAATGTTTTTTTTGTATTTTCGGAAAGTTAATGTATTGGAGGATATTATGTCCAAAGGATTTTTCCGAAATCCGTCTCTAAATGTTGAAAAAACGAAGATTTCGGGGGAGTGTTTGTGTACTGTTTTCATGAAAATGTAAAGTTCCTGCCTTTTGAATGGCCGCTTTCGAGGAGAATGGTGCTGCTATAATTTATTGTGTCTGGTACCAAATGAACGAGCGAAGTCCCCTTGTACTATTTACAACAAAGTTCACACGGAAACAATTTTGATATCATTTGAAAGCTATTGGGATACTCTTTCACATCATTAGAAAATCTCAAAATCTCAAAATCTCAAAAGTGGGGGTTATTCCTCATTATGCTGTGCCGGGTCAGAGTCATTATGATGACCTCAAGTGGTCTCAAGGTGAAATGTGACCCGGCACAGCATAATGAGGAATAACCCCACTTTTGAGATTTTGAGGTTTTCTAATGATGTGAAAGATTATACCATTAGCTTTCAAATGATATCAAAATATAATATCCTCTAATACAATTTCCGAAAATAAAAAGAAAGAAAATTGATTTGTGATCGAAGTGTGAAAATACTTTAACTTCAGGCGTTGTTTACTCAAATTGTGTTTTGGTGGGATATTCCTCATGTCGTTGTGCCGGGTCACAAATGAATGGTGCCCTATTAAATATCGAATCTAAAATCTTCTCGAGGGTAATCAGAGGCAGGAAAACTGCCATGTTTTGCATTCTCCTGGATTTCATCCACTTACAACAGGCTGCATGGGATGTGTTATGTGTTCGGTGCTCCTTCCGTGCATTCTTTTCGCCGCCAGGTCCATGCAGCTCTTTCAACTTTCAATACTTAGTGTGCTGTTTGTGTTTCAGTCTTTGACTACGTGCTGAATTGTTGATTGATTGTGGTTTGAATCTCTGCTTCTTGCATAGTTGTACTCGTTTGCTTGTTTTCTGTTTGTCTGTCTGTCTTTTTGTTGTTTGTATGGCCTTTGTTTGTAAGATTGTACTTCTCTTCTTTTGTTTTAATGTATGTTGGTTCTATGAATGATATACATCATTTATTTAACTATTTCATTGTAAATTAATTTATCAAATTAGTGTTTTATTTATTTATATATGTGACACCGGCACAACGACATGAGGAATATCCCACCAAAACACTTCTTGAGTAAACAACGCCTGAAGTTAAAGTATCTTCACAATTCGATTACAAATCAATTTTCTTTTCTTTTTTGTATTTTCGGAAATTTTAAGTATTAGAGGATATTATATTTTGATATCACTTGAAAGCTATTGGTATTCTCTTCCACACAATTAGAAAACCTCAAAATCTCAAAAGTGGGGTTATTCCTCATTATGCTGTGCTGGGTCACATAATTATCACCATGTAACTGGCATTTTGTTTGCTGTTGGATGAGATAAATAAATAGGAATAATAAGAATAAGAATTCTAATCTGACAGAGGCGCAGTGAACACGCAAAATAAACAAACGAAAATCAGCTGATTGTTTTTTTTTTATTGGGGGGGGGGGGCAGGAGGCGGAGTTTTGACTCTTGGATATTTCCCGGAACTGATTGGCCGATAGTTCCCTTCAACTAAGTCAGTCGACCTTCGCCGATAGAGACACATTGTGCGGATCGTGTCGAATCGTGCGTGTAATACGGTCGTTAACTTCTATAGGGTGGCACTCTAGCTTTTGACTCCGAAAAATTCTGGTTCGTCCCAAAGGAATGACATCTATCATACCTAAAAGGGTTATTGATTGAGAGAGAGAGAGAGAGAGAGAGAGAGAGAGAGAGAGAGAGAGAGAGAGAGAGAGAGGGGGAGAGAGAGAGAGAGAGAGAGAGAGAGAGGGAGAGAGAGAGAGAGAGAGAGAGAAAGAGAGAGAAAGAGATGGAGAGATAGAGAGGGGAGAGAGAGAAAGGGGAGAGAAAGGGAGAGAGAAGGGGAGAGAGAGAAGTAAGACAAAGAGAACATTCTCATTCTCACATCTTAAAAGGAGGCTCGGAACCTTTCATCTCCAATTCTAAAGGATGGACAGACAAGCAGTCTTCCTGCTTGTTACTTTCTCGTTACTTTATTTTTGAGAGAAAGAGAGAGTGGGTAGACATAATGGGAGGTGAGAGATATAGAGAGTGCATGGGGGAGGCAGAGAGAATGAGAAGGAGGACTGGCGGAGACAGGGGTAGAGGGATAGCGGACAGAGGGAGTGAGGGAGGTGGGGAGAGATGGTGAAAGAGATGGAGAGGGAGGGAGAGAAAGGGACAGAGAGAGAGTGAGAGAGATGGACATAAAGAGTGACAGACAGGGGGAGAGAGACAGAGGCGGAGAGAGCGAGAGAGAGGGGGAGAGAGAGAGAAAGAGAGAGAGGAAGAGAGAAGAGAAAGGAGACAGAGAGAGAGAGACAGAGAGAGGGGCAGAGAGAGAGTGAGAGAGATTGACATAAAGAGTAACAGACAGGGGAAGAGAGCCAGAGGCGGAGAGAGTGAGAGAGAGAGGGGGGGAGAGACAGAAAGAGAGAGATGGAGAGAGAAGAGAAAGGAGACAGAGAGAGGGGCAGAGAGAGAGAGAGGGGCAGAGAGAGGGAGAGAGGTGGACAGAGAGAGTGAGAGAGAAGTGGAGCGACAGCGAGAGGAGGGGATTAAATCCTCTCCCAATCGCTACGTGTAAGCCGTATGGGCAGTCAGTATTAAAGTTATGTTTCTTCAACACCCACCTGGGTTTTTTCAGAGTAATTCATCTTATTTAATTTATAAGTTCACCTTGTGACAATAGTAGACACAGACAGAAAGAGAGATGAAGAGAGAAATGAGAGAGGGGGAGTGGTTGAGAGAGATGGGGAGAGGGGGACAGAGAGAGAGAGACAGAGAGGGTGAAAGAAAGAGGGAGGGGGAGAGAGATAAAGAGAGAGGGGTGAGCGAAAGACAGAGAGAGAGCGGAAATGTGTTGTTCGTCAAAGTGAGGACCGGGACACAAACATCTCTACGCAAATACCAAGGCCCGCTCAGAATTGGCAGGTGAAAGGACGCGTTGTTGCGTTCCTGCGTATCTCAAGACTACCTGTTCAGGCAGTGCGCTGAATGGGTTAATTTGAAGCGACGTCTTGACGCATCGTGGCACATCTGCGTGACGTTTCAAGTTGTCTTAAAAGATATCCTGCTACAGTGTATCTCTGCCGATCATCAGTATCTGTATATGTGACCCGGCACAGCGACTTGAGGAATATCCTACTAAAACACTTTTCGAGTAAATAACGCCTGAAGTCAAAGTATCTTCTCAATTCGACAGGTATCTTCTCAATTTTTTTCTTTTTTTTTCGGAAAGTTAATGTATTGAAGGATATTACGTCCAAAGGATTTGTCTGAAATCCGTCTCTAAATGTTCAAGAAACGAGGATTTCGGTGGAGTGTTTGTGTACTGTTTTCATGAAAATGTAAAGTTCCTGCCTTTTTGAATGGCCACTGGTGCTGCTATTATTGTGTCTGGTGCCAAATGAACGAGCGAAGTCCCCTTGTACTATTAATAACAAAGTTCACACGGAAATAATTTTGATATCATTTTAAAGCTAATGGTATACTCTTTCACATCATTAGAAAATCTCGAAATCTCAAAAGTGGGGGTTATTCCTCATTATGCTGTGCCGGTCACATATATTACCCCTCACGTCATGGTATTCTCGAGTTATACCTCGCGAACGCTCTCAACATAATCTTGAGGGTGTGCCACAAGAGACACTTTTAAGACTATACTTAGATGTTTGCCTATTCGTGAGAAGTCTTGTGAATGGGCTTAACGCATCATACTGGCATTCGCTATGAGTCTCACAAATCCCCTTATACATTGTCCAAGAGACATCTCGTGTGTATACTCTTAACATATCCTACTGATATTCACGATTCTCAAAATGTTGTGGGCCTGACGTTTTAGCTATCCCGTGGCTACCATTTGCCACTAGAATATCACCATCGGGGTAATTTGACGAAGGGCACGAAACAGCCAGAATCTCCAACTTTCTATTGAAACCCGAAAATGTGACCCTGCACAGCGACATGAGGAATATCCCACCAAAACACTTTTTAAAGTAAACAACGCCTGAAGTCAAAGTATCTTCTCTATTCGATATATTTTTTTTTTCGGAAAGTTATTGTATCGGAGGATATTATGTTCAAAGGATTTTTCCGATATCCGTCTCTAAATGTTGAAAAACGAGGATTTCGGGGGAGTGTTTGTGTACTGTTTTCATGAAAATGTTAAGTTCCTGCCTTTTTGAATGGCCGCTTTCGAGGAGTTAGAATGGTGCTGCTATAATTATTGTGTTTGGTACCAAATGCACGAGCGAAGTCCCCTTGTACTATTTACAACAAATTTCACACGAAAATAATTTTCATATCATTTGAAAGCTAATGGTATACTCTTTCACATCATTCGCCAAAAACCAATTGAGAAGATCCTTGTCGAATTGAGAAGATACTTTGTCTTCAGGCGTTGTTTACTCGAAAAGTGTTTTGGTGGGATATTCCTCATGTCGCTGTGCCGGGTCACATATGTGACCCGGCACAGCATTATGAGGAATAACCTCACTTTTGAGATTTTAAGGTTTTCTAATGATGTGAAAGATTATACCATTAGCTTACAAATGATATCAAACTATAATATCCTCTAATACATAACATTTCCGAAAATAAAAAACAAGAAAATTGATTTGTAATCGAATTGTGAAGATACTTTAACTTCGGGCGTTGTTTACTCAAAATGTGTTTTGGTGGGATATTCCTCATGTCGCTGTGCCGGGTCACATATGCTCAAAATCGGGGACTACCATTACCATAAGCGCTGGGAGAGGGAGGCTATGCTATCCGCGTGATATCCACACAGCGCCTTTCTATATCGGCCATTGCCCCATGCATAATCCCCCCACGGATGATGATGCTGATCAGAAGTCGGCCCTCTATCCCATCAGCAAACAGAGTTAAGCCCGAGATCCCCAACCCTGAAAAGTGTGATAAGTAGGCATGGGACCAATTGATAAATTGGAGGAAGATAATATATTTATGATACTATTATTTGCATAACGGTATTTATCAGTGTTGAGTTGTGGGAGCACACGGGATTCTTACCTTTGTCATGGTCCTACAATAAGAGTATGAACATTTGTGACCCGGCACATCATAATGAGAAATAACCCCCACTTTTGAGATTTATGAGATTTTCTTATGATGTGAAAGAGTGTACAATTAACTTTCAAATGATGTCAAAATGTCCTCCAATACATTAACTTTCAGAAAATACAAACAATAAAATAAAATAAAATAATCAAATTGAGAAGATACTTTGACTTTAGGCGTTGTTAACTCGAAAAGTGTTTTGGGGGACATTCCTCATGTTGCTGTGCTGGGTCACAATTTTCAAGCCCTTTGCATAGGCCTTATAATCATTATGACAATGTCAGATTGAGTGCCGAGACTTCTCGGAATTTCATATTGGTCATTCTCTGCTAAACGCGTCACAATGAAAATCGAATCGTATACTAAACGACATCCTCCCGATCGTCATTATCATCATCGTGGTCGTGGTCGTGGTCGTGGTCGTGGTCGTGGTCGTGGTCGTGGTCGTGGTTGTGATCGTGGTCGTGTTCGTGTTCGTGGTCGTGTTCGTGGTCGTGGTCGTAGTCGTGGTCGTGATCGTGGTCGTGGTCGTGGTCGTGGTCGTGGTCGTGGTCGTGGTCGTGGTCGTGTTCGTGGTCGTGGTCGTGACCGTGGTCGTGTTCGTGTTCGTGGTCGTGTTCGTGGTCGTGTTCGTGGTCGTGGTCGTGGTCGTGGTCGTGGTCGTGGTCGTGGTCGTGGTCGTGGTCGTTGTCGTGGTCGTCGTCATCGTTATTATCGTGGTCGTGGTCGTGGTCGTGGTCGTGGTCGTGGTTGTCATCGTTGTCATCGTCGTCATCGTCACTCTTGCCGTCATTGTCGTCATTTTAATCGTTGCCATCGTCATCATAGTCATCGTCACCCTCATTCTCATCATCTTCTCCTCCTTCTCCCTCTTCTAGTCTTCAAATTCTTCTTCAAAGTTATCTCCTGCAATTTCTCCTTCAAATTATTCTTACTGAAACTCTTCTGCCATGCAGCCGTGTGAATCATCGCCATCATCATCATCTTCATCATCATCATCATAGTCTTCATCTTCTCCTTGTACTCCTCTTTGATTCAAAAATCTTGTTTCCTCTCACCTCGAGAAACATTTTGCCCTCCTCATCTTTCTCCTCCCCTTCTTCCTCCGTTTGTTCTTCATTCCCCTCCTCTTCCTCCTCATTCTCTCCCCTCCTCCTCCCCCCTTGCTGTCAGTCTGCTCGCTCCTCTAGCTCCGCTTCCTCCTCGTCCTCCATTTCTTTCTCCGAATTCCCCTTTCCTTCAAATGTTTCTTCAAAAAAAGTTCTCTCCAGCAATTTCTTTTCTCACAATTCTTCTGAAACAAACGTCCACTCATCCGTGTGCACGCGTTAAGCCACCGTTTAAAGTTAAGTTACGCACGAAACGAAACAAAAAAACCTCGGTCCCTAATTTGCGCGGATTTCTTGCGATTATTGCCGATGCTGGTTGTCGGAGGATCCACTCATCTGCGATCATGTTGCCCCTTTAAGACCCCGAGATCTTTGTTCCTTCACCCCCATTACCCCCTCTGGAGATTTATCCGCCCTTTGTGGCCGACACATTGGCGGGAAAAGGGGTTACCTTTTTTTTTCTTGCGGGGTTGATATCCGCGGTCCCATTTCCGGGGTTTCTAAGCCGCACACCCCGCTGGGATATTAATGCGCTACGGCCAATACGTCGTAAACCATACGCTGAGATGAGACGCACAATCGATTGAAGAAAGGAATTAAAAGGTGACTAGTCGAAGCTATACAGACAGTACTGTACACTATACACTATACACTATACAACAACCCGCCTGCACGTTCAGCCATGCAATAGACTGATTGCGCGACCACTGTGTACTGTAACATGCCATCACGTGACTTATAGTGGGTATTTTTTTTTTCAACTCGTTTTTTTTCGCACGGAGCAGCGATGGAAGTGTACCGAGAAGAATGTGGACAATATGGTTGTCTTCTTTGCTCGATTCCACTCCTGATCTGCGAACGACCAACACTATAAGGCCATTTTCCCAAAACTCGGCTTAGGCTCATCAGGATCTGGCATTGTCTGCATTGTATTCATCTATTTTAAAGGCCCAATACAACATATTGGGAAGATCGGAAAACATCGATGTCCACAGATTTCCTTCTCATGTACACAGTTTGTAGATGGTCATGTTAGAATCCTCATGTTGAAATCTTACGGTCTGGGTTGCTGTACTTCCCTAGAAATCTTCACTCAAACATCGACAAACAGTTTATTACTCACAAGTCATGAACTATTTCTTACACTACAGAACGGTGCAAAAACCGTGACGGCTTTTTACCTTTTTTTCTACGTTCTAAGATCACCATTTGAGCTAAATCATTTACAGGATTGCTTTTTGGAGATGTTCAATGGTTTAACACACAAACTGTGGCAATCTTTTGACCTTTACCAATGTTGTATACTTATGATAGGGCCTTTAAAGCACAAGTCATGAAAACGGGAGTTATATTCTGCGTTCTGATTTGTTTTCTTTTCCCCAAAGCTTCAACTTCAACAAAGAACTCCGACCTCGGTGTTTTTCAGCTTTGGGATAACAGAGACGAAGCCGGAGCCGAAGCCTAAGCTAAGCCGGGTATACTGTATAAGGTATACTGTACTACCCGATCGACGCAAGCATGCATGAGTTCGGTCGCTATTAAAGCCCCTACACAACATTGGTCGAGATCAAAGAATAGCATCCATTGGTTGTCCGATCCAACGTATGCATGAAATAGCACACCTGTGAAAATGTCAGCTCAATCCGCCAACCGAGTCTCGAGAAAATCGTGAATACCGCTTCATTTGTTTCGCGACCGAAATGCAGCATTCAACGCCGTACGGTTCCGAAAAAAATAGTTTAGATCTCGTACGAGACGTAAACGATTTCTTTTACTCTTTTCTCCCAACATACAGCATTTTAGACAGAAATATTTCAGCGCGAGGTTTCTATTATAACCATCTTCAAACTGTATACGTTTCATGTAAATCTGTGTACCTTTTTGTGTTTTACGATCTTGCCAATGTTGTGTAGGGGCTCAGTAAAGTCGACGCACTTCATTCCGGCGTCGCGAAGTATCTTTGTTCGTCCTCTCACGGATGACGGTTCGGGGATGCGGCGGGGGAGTGGGATGGGGGGGGGGGCTGGAGAGGAGATGGATGATTGGGCGTGTTTACCAGTCTACGAGTGACGTCATAGACTGAGAGCCGGTGACCGCTCTGATCGGGTGATCTCAGACAATGAGCCGAGAGAGAGAGAGAGAGCAAGACGAGGAGACAGTAGTAACTATTAGGTGAACGAGAGACATCACACGGGTACCGGCAAATCTCTCACCGTGTTCGCACCGCCTCCGTGTGCCGTCCAGGGCGCGCGTTCGTCCCCACCAACTCCCGGCCGCGGATCGCGCCCGTTGAGGCAATTTATACGCCACTTCTCGGCGTATACGGCCCAAGCCGCATCGGGATAAATCAGTTATTGCTCGGCTGCGTTCGCGTCGTCGAATTAAGTCGCTTACCTTGGGGCGCTCATTATCGTCGGCGAACGGCACCGACGCCCCGCACTCGACCACTGGACAGGACGCTGTGAGCGATGGCGGGCTTTCTTAGAATTCGGTGACCGCCTGTCTTGTCCTGACACGCTTGCAGTCTGGGATATTCACCACAGATCTCAACGGAAGAGCCAGTCTTGAAGAATCACGGTAATGACGAAATATTTTTTTTATGCGACCTCATTGACATCCCTCAGATTTTATTTTGTTCGATAAAAATGTATTGATAGGAGTGTTCGTGGCTGTTTCCTTCATCTGTGTGGGTGGAACGTCTGTTTGTGTCTGTCTGTCTGTCTGTCTGCCCACCTGCCTTTCCATCCGTCTGTCTACCTGCCCGTCTGCCTGTCTGTCTGCGTCTACCCACCTCTCTCTCAATCTTTTTGTCCGCAGCTTGCCTGCCCATTTGTCTGTCTGTCAGCCCATTTGCCTGCATGCTGTCTATCTGCTTGTCTGCCTACCTGTCCATATGTCTGTCTGTCTGCACTGTCAAACGTATTCGGCATTAGGACAACAAACCGCCTCATATAATAATTACCATTGTCAACAAAAACCAAACTATTTAAAATTGCGTCACTCCAAATTCATCACAAACTCCCCATATCCCTCAGGAAACTGAACAGAGTGTTGGACGAATGATCTTGCCCCTCACTCTTTTGCCCATTTTCTAAAGCGTGCTTCGATCCGATAGCTGCCTAATTTACTAACAAAGAACTCCCACTTGATTTTCCGCTCTCTTTCCCCGTCATCGTCTAACTATATACAATACGCGACTCGTACCCGTGCACGTCGCCTGTCAACCCAAGATGTCCTCATTTCCAACCCGTTCGTGTCCTTGCCATTCTGACTCTGAGAAAGAACATCAACCGATTAAGGGGGGGATCGAATCCCGAGGCCTTCGAACTTGTACAGCTCTCCCATCGATAAAAAAAGTCCATTGTAACTCTGATTCAACAGGCCCTACTAGTGTAAGAATGACCGCATTCTGACAA
>OX465120.1:2080592-2105592 GCA_949987565.1 Luidia sarsii | reverse complement strand
CCGTCCGATTGTGGAGCAGGCGACTACAAGTTGTCTCCAACCACTGCGGTCTTGAGCAGAGTCGACAATATCATTTGGTTGTAGCATCCCTTCATAGTCTCCCATTAGTTGTTGTATATACTGCAAGTACAGTGTCCTGGGCCTTCCTGGATCTCTTTTTTCCGTGTGGTGGAATGTCAAGCGCCTACTGCCGTCTACAAGTTGTCTCCAACCACTGCGGTCTTGAGCGGAGTCGACAATATCATTTGGTTGTAGCATCCCTTCACAGTCTTCCATTAGTTGTTGTATATACTGCAAGTACAGTGTCCTGGGCCTTCCTGGTTTCCTTTTTCCGTGTGGTGGAATGTCAAGCGCCTACTGCCGTCTACAAGTTGTCTCCAACCACTGCGGTCTTGAGCAGAGTTGTCAATATCATTTTGGTTGTAGCATCCCTTCATAGTCTCCCATTAGTCGTTGTATATACTGCAAGTACAGTGTTCTGGGCCTTCCTGGTTTCCTTTTTCCGTGTGGTGGAATGCCAAGCGCCTACTGCCGTCTACAAGCTGTCTCCAACCACTGCGGTCTTGAGCGGAGTCGACAATATCATTTGGTTGTAGCATCCCTTCACAGTCTCCCATTAGTTGTTGTATATACTGCAAGTACAGTGTCCTGGGCCTTCCTGGTTTCCTTTTTCCATGTGGTGGAATGTCAAGCGCCTACTGCCGTCTACAAGTTGTCTCCAACCACCGCGGTCTTGAGCGGAGTTGACAATATCATTTGGTTGTAGCATCCCTTCATTGTCTCCCATTAGTTGTTGTATATACTGCAAGTACAGTGTCCTGGGCCTTCCTGGTTTCCTTTTTCCATGTGGTGGAATGTCAAGCGCCTACTGCCGTCTACAAGCTGTCTCCAACCACTGCGGTCTTGAGCAGAGTCGACAATATCATTTGGATGTAGCATCCCTTCATAGTCTCCCATTAGTCGTTGTATATACTGCAAGTACAGTGTCCTGTGCAATGATTTCTTGTTTTGCATGTGGTGGAATGCAAAGCGGAAATACACGGGATTTACGCACTGACTGCGAACACTGTTTGTATCATTACACCGACACTGTGTTATCCCTGCCCATCTACCAAGGTTCAAGGTAAGGTTTATCAATTATTCACTCTGACCTTGGCACTTTCGCTTTCTTTTTTAAAGGATTTCTGCAATAAATATCACAGTCAAGCTCATTTTCTGCTGTCATCTAGGGATCTGAAGTGTACGAACATAATTATTGGCAAGCTTCTTTTTTTCTAAGTAGAGTTAGGGATATGTCTGCAGGGAAAAATATGTCTGTCTGTCTATCTGTCTGTCTGTCTATTTCTCTATCTGTATGGCTGTCTGCCTGTCTGTCTGTCTATCTGTATGGCTGTCTAAATATAATGTCTTGCTGTCTGTCTGCCTGTCTGTATGTATATTTGTCTATCTGCATGGCTGTCTGTTTGTCTATCTGTATGGCTGCCTGCCTGTCTGTCTGTCTATCTGTATGGCTGTCTGTATATAATGTCTTGCTGTCCGTCTGTCTGTCTGTCTGTCTATTTGTCTATCTGCATGGATGTCTTTTTGTCTATTTGTATAGTTTCCTGCCTGTCTGTCTATCAATATGTATGGCAGTCAGTATATAATGTCTTGCTGTCCGTCTGCTTGTCTGTTTGGCTGTATGGCTGTCTCCTCTGTATGTGTGTCTTTGTGGGTTCTTTCTTCCATTCATAATAATATCTGGGCCTAATATGTTTGTCTATCAATTTGCGTCTCTGTTTGTCTGTCTGTTTGCCTATCTGGTTGTTGGGCTCTGTCTATTTGCCTGTTTTCCGTCTTACTGTCTGTCTGTTTGACTGTCTGGATGTGTTCCTTGCTTTTCTCTGAGGTGACGCGCGTTGAGATTTGCCAGTGGTTCCATGACACTACGCGGCAATTCTCACGCAAGCACGTGTTTTTTTTTATATCATATACGTCGATGGTGGCGCCCTTTACTTCCGCCCGTACTTTTTGAAAGATGGCACAGCCTGCATTGCGTGTCAGTCTGGTGCCCGCTATCTACCGTCTATAGGTTATATCTATGGTTTGGTTTCGGCTTTTTTTGTATTTTTCCACGATGTTAGTGCCCCTTCATTTAATTATCATCATCACTTATCGGCTGCAAGGCAGATAAACACAGTTTCACAATTCAACTTGATCGTCAGCGAGTCTGGTGAGAGACCTCTGGTGTGTAGGTTTCCATCATCAGGGAAGGTAGAGATTGCATCTTTGTCGGCCAGGTTTTAAGTTTGTCAGGCGGCGGCCTATCAAAGAGTCATTATCTCCTGATGGAATGGGCTTCCCGCATTCCGAGAAAAAATGACATGTACCGACGTCCGATGAGATAGCGAAATCTGAGATACCCGTGCCTTGAGCGCTGCACGGAGTTCGTTCTGTATCCATTGTACTTTCAGGAGGCTCATAATTATTCACTGTAAATGGAAATATTGTTAAGTTTGACGATAAGTTGGACCTTTTTTCACTTCTATTAATCGATTAACGCGTGTGATATACATATGTGACCCGGCACAGCCTAATGAGGATTAACCCCATTTTTGCGATTTTTAGATTTGTTTAGAAAAACAAATTATGTCACACACTGGGAGAGCAGAGCTCTTTCATAAGCGTTTTTTAATCGACCCACAGATTATTGTTTTAATGAATTCGTCAATTGAATTCCAAACACGCGTCCCGTAGAAACGAAAAAGCAAAAAAACAACAAAAACTAAAACACAATCAACAACAACGAAAACATCCCTCCCCCTAAAAATACCCTTGCCCCGCCTTATCCCTTCTCCGCAAGACAGCACAAAAGAGCACCTTGCATACCAAGCAATCTCCAAGATGACTCGACTTTTTGTTTTGACGTTTCGACAGTTCGCAATTCGACAAAGCACACCCCAAATCGGGAAGCGCTAAATACAGCCCGTACACACAATGGACATTATTTTGGTAAACGTTGAGCTATATTAGGCTCCTGGTGAACTATTTTTAGTCTCTGGCCAGGGGGTGTCGTTCCCTCGAAGCCGCGGGGGGTACGTCACGTGATTTCCTCGTTGTTATCAGGCGTTTTTGACTCCATACGAATCAAGCATCACTTAATGAAAAGCTCACGTATATGTATACCTGCATTGGCGCTGTATCGCCATCATACCACGTGCGCGCGCTCTACCAGCCTGTATCTGCGCCTGCGCAGAAGTGGCCGCCGCGCCAGCGCTGTGAGCGCGCGCTGATAGGACGGTAGTGCGCAGGCGCGATGGTTTCGCGTCCCAAAAAAACTCCGCCCCCATTCCTCCTGTAACGCAGCTTACATAACACAGCGATTAAGAATAGAGAGATGACCCCCCCCCCCCAAAAAAAAAAAAAAAAAAAAAAAAAATCAGGATCGCACACAGATGACATTTTTTTGGGTGAGGAGTGATTGATTAAAAATGTCAAACAGTGGTGTTAGCCGAACGCAAAGCTGTCCCTATACGGGCATATGGGCACTGTGCGTGATTCGCTTCGTGGCTGCGCTGGTTGTAATGCGTTACTGCATTTAGGACTGTTAGAAGCCTCGTTCGTTCCTCACTTCTCTCTACCCGAGTTTCAGACTAAAGGCGTCGCCATTCGTTTGCACACACACGCACACACACACACGCACACCGTCGTGCAAGTTCGGGTGAAGGGATCTGTCACGCGGCGAGGGGAGGTCAACACATACGTCGTTTTCTTTTTCTTTTTTTCTAGAGGTTCTTGTTTATATATCTGTGCGCGTATACATTATACGAGCTGTTCTGTTCATGGGATTGTCTCCCCCGCCGACTTTGGAATGTGCGGCGGCCGAGTCGTAATCATCGCAGCGAGCGCCCGGGAAAAGCTCTCAGGAAATCACGCAGTCGGACCGGCAGGGGTGCATGGTACGCCGTACGTGTAGCTATAGCTGCAGAGGCGAGGATGGGAGAAAGACCGTGACGACGACAGAAGACAAACAAAACCCCAGATATACGAATTCAAATTCGTAGCATTTTCCGGGGGGGAACGGCAGCTACGACTGAGGCGCTTCGACTGCTTGGAGTTCTGTAGCTTAAGTGGGCGGTCGCTGCACTTAGTACCACGAGAGACTGGCCGCGGTCTCCAACCTACCATCGGGACGGGAGTATTTCTGAAGCCCGTGACGAGCGGTGCCGTACTCGGAGAGAATCTGACGTCGTCGCCTCTTTGATCCGGTATAAATCCACGAGGCCCACTTTCCGGACAGCCCATCTCTCAGGACGACCGACTTTTCATCCGCCGTCATCATTTTTCGTCTTGACGTTGGCCGTTTTGTTGTTGTCTGTTTGGGCCCTCGTTTCTTCAAGAAGTCTCGCTCTTTCCCTCTCTCTCTCTCCCTTCTCCTCTCTCCCTCTCTTTCCATCCTCCTCTACCTCCCCTCTCTCTCCCTCTCATCCTCCTCTACCTCCCCTCTCTCTCCCTTCTCCTCTCTCCCTCCGCTCCCTTATCGTCCCTCTCTCTCCCTCTCTCTCCATCCTCCTCTACCCCCCCCCTCTCTCTCCCTCTCTCTCTGCTCCTCCTCTCTCTCTCCTCTCTCTTTCTCCCTCTCTCTCCTTGCTCCTCCAGGCTCTCTCTCTCTCTTCCCCCTCTCTCTCAATCAGTCCCTCTCTCTCCCTCTCTCACTCTCTCAATCACTCCCTCTCTCTCCCTCTCTCTCTCTCACTCTCTCTCTCAACTCTCTTTCCCGATTGCCGAACTTTCACTGGAAGGAAGGGCAGCATCTGTTGTTTTTTTTGACAACGGCGGAGTGCACAGTACCAGCGGCCGACGGGGAGCAGACACGCACCGCACCGCAGCGTGATTATACACGCAGCGCCGTGGATATCAAGACAGAGATAGGGACACAGAGACACAGAGGCAGACAGGGCAAGAGAGACTCCGAGACGGAACTGAAGACAAGAGCTGCCGAGTAAAATCAGCCGATAAACCCTTACCAGACGTACGTACGTGAGCGAATGCGATCGCAGGTATGCAAGTCGACATAGCAGCACGCACGCACGCACGCTAACCCGACCTGCACGTAACTATACCACGCCATATCGTACCCACGCGGTTTCTCGTTTCCGGCGTAGCTGGTTCCACATCGCGGTGCCGTCTGTTCGAGAACCAGTGTTTGCTGATCATTGTTTTTTTTTTACGCTCGCGTGTGTGAGAGGCCTGTGGTCTATACCGGTGGTCACCCATTTTACTGGACGGCTGGAAGGTAAATTATTTTTTGGGGGGTGATTTTGAGAGGAGTGAGATTTCGAGGATTTGGTAGAGAGGAATTGCGTGTTGCAGTGTATTGGTAGATATTGTATTACTGTAATCCTATGCTCGTTTAGATTTTTCCCTTCGGTGTCTTATAATACGATAACCGTCGAAATATCTCGCCCTCTGTCCCCCCCCCGTCACATTCATCTTCCTGTCTATGCGCTTGGCTTTGGGTCGCTCCCCGTTTCCGTGTCTCTTAACCCGTGTCTCTCTCTCTCTCTGTCTCTCCCTGTGTCGCCCCATGTGTCGCCCCTTGTGTCTCTCCTTGCTGTCTCTCTCCCTGTCTTTCTACCTCTCTAGCTATCCCTGTGACTGTCTCTAGCTATGTCCCTCTCCTTTGTCTCTCCCTGTCCCTGTCTCCCTGTCCCTGTATGCTGTACCTATCCCTGTCCCTTTCCTCCCTGCCCCTCTCCCTGCCTCTCTCCCTGCCTCTCTCCCTGCCTCTCTCTGTCTCTCTCCCTACCTCTCCATGCCTCTCCCTGTCCATGTCTCCCTGTCCCTGTAGGCGTATCTATCCCTGTCCCTGTCTCTCTCTCCCTGTCCCTCTCCCTGCCTCTCTCCCTGCCTCTCTCCCTGCCTCTCTCTGTCTCTCTCCATGCCTCTCTCTGTCTCTCTCCATGCCTCTCCCTGTCTCTCTCCCTGTCTCTCTCCTAGCTGTCTCTCTCCCTGTCCTTCTCCCTGTCTCTCTCCATGCCTCTCTCTGTCTCTCTCCATGCCTCTCTCTGTCTCTCTCCATGCCTCTCCCTGTCTCTCTCCCTGCCTCTCCCTGTCTCTCTATACCTATCTCACTCCCTCTCCCCGATTCTCATTCTCTCTCGCTGTCTCTATTATACCTGTCTCTCTGTCACATCATCTCCACCCTGTCTCCGTTTGTAATTGTCTACGGAAAGGTCCGCATCGTACGCAACACGTTCACAAACACACATTGGACATATCTGACCACCCTTTAGGGCAACGTTGACCAAACCAACAACTGCCAAGTGAACATTGACTGGTCAACAAAAAAATGTTAAACCCCCCTTGTCAAAACCGATCACAGTATCTAATTCCCAGTCCTGCTGATAACAAAATCATACCACAAGTGTTGGCCGAACGATAGTGCCCGACGCTCGAAATGTTTGTACAGTCACTGCGCTAGCTGCGTGATTGTGTATGTATGTACATGTACAATGTTGCATTCGGCTTTTGTGTAACGTTGGTACACGCACTTCCCACTCTCGTATTATCATGTCCGTAGTACATGTACTACACGGACCTGTGCTGTGTGCAACGCGTGTCATGAATGCAGTGTCGGTTTTGGTTTTGTTTCACCGGCAGATTTTTTTTACATGAGCGATTGAGAACTCATCGGGCAACTTTCCCGCGGAGAGACGGTCTTGCTCGTTGACTGGGCGGCTATTCCACCGGCGTCGCGTCACCCCGGCCCGTCCACGGCACCGCCATGAGTCGGTCGGCCACGCCGTCCAAAACGCCAGAAACCAAGATCGTAGTCCTGGGTCGGCCCGGTGTCGGAAAGTCAGGTAGGCCTGCTGTTTTACAAAAAAAAACCAACTTTGTTTTCTTCTCTCTCCAGTGCAACCCACCTATAGGGAAACAAAAATAGATTGGATTTCAGTTTCATGGTGACTGTATCAATCCTTGGAATTGTTGGGTGACGTCATTCATGTTCTTGTTATTGTTTTTTTTTTTAAGAATCGAAACGACGTTTCAATCCCAGCAGGAAGTTTCTCGTGGGCTAGAAGTCCAGCTGAGATCGAAACTTTGGTCCCTTTTCATTTTTTTTAGCAGATTATTAAATCGTTGTGGTCGTTTGGGTCAGCTGCATCATTTACTGTTTCGTAATTTATAGTTTTTGGTGAATGCCAAGGACACAATATTTGTGAAGCAGCATTCCCTGTCAGTCTCTTGCCGACATATTCTTGCTCTCACCCTGTCTACGGTCTTGCTCATCTTGCCCTTTGTAAAATGATTGTTGAATTACTTCTGACTGGCGCCCCCACCCCGGCAAAGACTAGTTGACCACTTTGGGAAGGCCACCATCTAAGGGCTGAATAGCTCAGATGGTAAGAGCTCTGGGGTAAAAAGTCATCAGGAAACTGCTTTTCTCGATATTTTTTTTGGGGAAGTGAATTTATGGATTCGTTCGCTTGCTAAAATGAACAGTGGACCGTCTTCTGACCACAGTCGGCGATGGCAAGAATAACATGAGCACGTCATTACAGCGCATGCGTGTCTGCGATTTGTTGTTGGATATTTTATAGTTCTGTGTACTTAACGGTCTGGAGGGGATATGTCAATACAATGTACTGCACGCAGTCATGATTCGACGTAGAGATTACGCCATCTACGGTGGAGGCTGAGATAAGGCCTGAGATTCCGCTGAATGGTCCTTTCAGCGGGGGGAAATACTTTTTTGAAAGGCGTTGTGGTAGAAATTGTCGACTAGTATAACATTATTGGCCATCCGAAGCCAGACTGGTAATTGCGTTGGTATAAACTCCCCAATATTCCCCATCAAACCAGACCACTTTCGTAGGCGAACGATTCTGCCCAACACTCATTTTGTTTTTGTCCAAATGTTTGACAGTATAAATAGCTCGTCTTTCCGTCCCTATCTCTCTGTCAGGCCACGACCCCGAACAGGTCAAACCCTCATTGAATTTACATTCTCATATAGAAGACAAATAATTTGTTGAGTTGTCATTCTTATGGCTCCTTACAAGAGTGGGATTTCACTCCACTCTGAGTGGTTTTCACAGCTTTTTTTACTCCATGAGAGAGTGAATTATTCGCTCTCTTGCATAGTTAAAGGCCCAATACAATATAATTGGGAAGATCGGAAAACATCGATGTCCACAGACCACACATTTCCTTCTAATTAACACAGTTCGTAGATGGTCACTCAGTCATCATAGAAGCCTCGTGTTGAAATCTGACGGTCTGGGATGCTGTACTTCCCTAAAAATCTTCACTCAAACATCGACAAATAGTTCATGACTCGCAAGTCATCAACTATTTTTTAACACGACAGAATGGTGCAAAAAACCGTGACGTTTTTTAACCTTTTTTCGACTTTCTCAGATCACCATTTGAGCTAAAACATTCGCAGGATTTGTTGGGACGTTCAATGGTTTAACACGCAAGCTGTGGCAATCTTTTGACCTTTACCAATGTTGTATTTGTGCCTTTAATACACAAACTGTTGCAAACTGCTCTTTGACATTTAGGGAGTGTGGGTCCAATGCCCCTCTCTCAATCCGAAACCTGCTGTTGCAGCCGAAGACACGAGTTCCAAAATAACCAAAACAACCGTGCCCGCCAGAAGTGGTACAATTCCACTTATCTTAAAGGTTAACTGAAACCAAAAAAAGCATCAAAGGAAAAGGAACCCACAATTTGGCATTCATTATAATCCCAGTTAAAGCCCCTACACAACATTGGTGAGATCGAAAAACAGAAATTTCCACAGATTTACACGAAACTTATACAGTGATATACAAAAATGTTGCAAACTGCTTACTGACTAAAATTACCAAAATGCAAATCTTAAAATTTAGTGGGCCTGACGTTTCGATCCTAGCAGGGCCTTTCTCTTGAAACTTATACAGTTTGAAGATGGTTATAGTAGAAACCTCTCACTGAAATATTTCTGCCTAAAATGTTGTATTTTGGGAGAAATGAGTAAAAGAAATAGTTTACGTCTCACCGAGATCTAAACTATTTTTTTTCGGAACAGTACGGCGTTGAATGCTGCATTTTCGTGAAACAAATGAAGCGGCTTTCACGATTTTCTCGAGACTCGGTTGGCGGATTGAGCTGAAATGTTCACAGGTGTGCTATTTCATGCAAATGTTGGATCAGACAACGTATGGATGCTGTTCTTTGACCTCGACCAATGTTGTGTAGGGGCTTTAAAACGTCACCGTTTGACGTGTTTTTCTGTAAAATCTAAATTCTGCCCGTAGCCCGTTGCTATCGAGGGCGCTATTCTTTACGTCATGGGGGCGTAATTTGTTTTCGTAGGAGGGTTAGGGGCAATTATCATAAATGGCGTGTCGAGTCGTGTTTAATCAAAGACAATTACGACAGAAGAAGATTACGACACGCCCATAAATGATAATTGCCCCTAACCCTTCTACGAAAAAACAAAATACGCCATGGGGGGGGGGGGGGGGTGGGTTATTAAATTGTTTCTCTCCCTCGATTAAACCGTATACACCACGCACTAGAGTAGGTTCCCTGACGCGTGCAGTGCGTAATGCATACTTTGGAATATTAGACTGGCGCCGAGGCGTCTTTCCACCAGCTTTTCCTCAGAATCCGACGAACTCTCAGTCGATAGCGAGGGTTGAGATTCTTCATGCTACTGTGAGCTTTGGCGTGTCTGATCCATTTTGGGCCGTGCGGGGGACATTTTACACGGCTAAATGCAAATTGCCAGGGAACACTATCATTGATACACGTTTATCCCATCCTTATATGTGACCCGGCACAATGACATGATGAATATCCCACCAAAACACTTTTTGAGTGGGGGGGGGGGTATTTTCGGAAATTTTAAGTATTAGATATTATATTTTGATATCATTTGAAAGCTAATTGTATACTCTTTCACATCATTAGAAAATCTCAAAATCTCCAAAGTGGGGTTATTCCTCATTATGCTGTGCCGGGTCACAAATGTACACGTTTTCTCGTGAACAACGTGCACTGACTGTCTTACCTGGTGAGCTATCTGTCTACCCTTAGATGGCGGCCTTCTCAACAATAGTCAACGAATCTTTGCCGATCAGCAGCTGAAGAACGATGTCATAGCTTGCCCATCGTTGCTCCAAATTAAATATTTCAGTGCGAGGTTTCTACCATAACCATCTTCACACTGTATAAAATTCATGTCCATGTAAATCTGGGAACATTTTCTGTTTTTCCGATCTTATCAATGTTGTGTAGGGGCTTTAAAACCCCGCTAGCGGAATCCAGCTGCTACGAATAATCGGCTAGATAATGTACACTACGTCTTATTTATTTTTTGTTGCAGTGCATGCTGATATATTATAATAGTGAAATATCGGAGACCAAAATACCTTCCCCCTTATACCGCACAACACGTCAACGCACTCGAATCATACGTGTTGTACATGCGCGCGTCTGGATTCGTGGAAAAAAAAGGCGCGCGCCCGTTGAGCCAGAATGTAGTAGCTGGGGTGAGCGGCGTACGACTGTTTCGTGAGCGAGTCAGTGCAAGACGACGGCCGATTTCGGTAGCGTTTTTATTTCTTTTCGGGGCGGACACAGCGCCGCTATTTTCAGACGCGCATTTTCGGACGCGCACTTGGGAAAGATAATGCACACCGAACCCTATATATTTCAAGCACGGCTTTTGGCATTCTGCCTTTTGAGAAAGCTCCTGCTAGGATCGAAACGTCACTCACCGTTGCACGTAGTCTCAGGGAAGCACTATCTGGGCTTCAGCCGGGTAGCTCATGAATAATTCAACAACGTGACGTAGAAGTGAAGTGAATATCTTAATAGGTACATGTACACTGTACATTGTGCAGTATCATATACGTCATAATGTTGAATTATTCATGATCTACCCGGCTGGAGCCAAGATATTGCTTCTCAAGTTGTTCATATACGTCATAATGTTGAATTATTCATGACCTGCCCTGCTGGGGGAGTGCTGGAGCCCAGATAGTGCTTCCCGTAGTCTCATCGACCGTTGTGTGCAACGATGCATGAACCTCCTCCACTATCCCCTAACCTTGGTCTTCCCTATCAGGTCGTATATGGGGGTGTTGGTCCATTCCCTTACATCATCCAGCCACTGTCTCCCGGGTCTGCCTTTTTTGTTTTGGCCCTCCGTTACCCCTAGTGTTGTGTCCTTTGCTTTTGTGTTTTTAGACCTTGTGACATGACCAAAGATGGTGAACTTTCTTTTTCTATTTCACGATGTTTGGTAAAGAGGAACTGAATGGGCACACTTTTCTTTCATTTCTTCCCTGGCAGATTAGTTTGTTCTCTTCGAAACGTCAGATACTTCCAATTTTTGAGATTCGCATTTTGGTCAGTAACCTTCAGTCAGGTCGCTTTAGTCAGTAAGCAGTTTGCACAGTGTTTGGGGTTTTTGGGGTTTGCATCTAGTGTCCTACACGTTTCGATCCTAGCAGTAGCACGGCCTCTCTCGAATTATCTGAGATTCAGACAACCTTCTCACGGGCATCGTCGTCAATCTGGCACGCCGGTGCACCGGATGGACACCATCGAGTGGACCATCGTGGGAGAGGAATGCCAGAAACCACTCACTCCAATACCCCGGGCACACCATATGTGACCCGGCACATCATAATGAGGAATAACCCCCACTTTTGAGATTTTGAGATTTTCTAATGATATGATCATCGGCAGTCTCCACCAAGTTACCATCGAACGTCTGGAATGAAAGCAGAAACATCCTGAAACATTGAGACCTCGGAGTGCCAGAAACATCTATAAGCCGACGAGCCCATCTGTGACCCGGCACAGCATAATGAGGAATAACCCCCACTTTTGAGATTTTGAGATTTTCTAATGATATGAAAGAGTGTACCATTAGCTACCAAATGTGACCCGGCACAACGACATGAGGAATATCCCACCAAAACACTTTTTGAGTAAACAACGCCTAAAGTCAAAGTATCTTTCCAATTCGATTAAAAATCATTTTTTTATTTTCTTTTATTTTCGGAGAGTTAATGTATTGGAGGAGATCTTGATATCATTTTATTTTTAAGCTAATGGTACAGTCTTTCACATCATTAGAAAATCTCAAAATCTCAAAAGTGAGGGTTATTCCTCATTATGCTGTGCCGGGTCACAAATGTTATCAAAGTTTCCTCCAATACATTGGACACAACATCCTCCAATACATTAACTTTCCGAAAATACAAAAAAAATAAGAAATATATTTTTAATCGAATTGAGAAGATACTTTGACTTTAGGCATTGTTTACTCAAAAAGTGTTTTGGTGGGATATTCCTCATGTCGCTGTGCCGGGTCACATATCATTATCTAGACATATTTGCCCGACGCAACCGAGAAATCATACGACTGGAAGTTATAAACGTCGCTCCTTCCACTGACTCCAAGACGACAATGACGACGGTGATTGGCCGAACTGTCGTCACTGCAAAAGAATAGAGAGGTTTCGCAATCAAGGGCACGCGTACGCATACGCTTGGTACCAGTTACTGGTCTATTTCCGACACTATGCACCCATACACATTTTGGTACCCTACATTGAGACTGCTCGTATTTCATAAAGTCTTAAAGCCCCTACACAACATTGGTCGAGGTCAAAGAATAGCATCCG
Organism: Luidia sarsii; assembly: GCA_949987565.1. NCBI lineage: Eukaryota > Metazoa > Echinodermata > Asteroidea > Paxillosida > Luidiidae > Luidia > Luidia sarsii. The sequence continues at coordinate 2,092,915 of OX465120.1, read as the reverse complement.
TACGTTGTCTGATCCAACGTATGCATGAAATAGCACACCTGTGAAAATTTCAGCTCAATCCGCCAACCGAGTCTCGAGAAAATTGTGAAAACCGCTTCATTTGTTTCGCGAAAATGCAGCATTCAACGCCGTACTGTTCCGAAAAATAGTTTAGATCTCGGTGAGACGTAAACGATTTCTTTTACTCATTTCTCCCATAATACAGCATTTTAGGCAGAAATATTTCAGTGAGAGGTTTCTACTATAACCATCTTCAAACTGTATAAGTTTCATGAAAATCTGTGAACATTTCTGTCTTTCGATCTTACCAATGTGTAGGGACTTTAGGGTTTACGCACCAGCCTGTGTAGTGTAAGAATCACTAGTAATAAACTGTCGATGTTTGGGTGAGGATTTCTCTATGTACTCTATGTACAGCATCCCAGACCGTAAGATTTCAACATGAGAATTATATCATGACCATCTACAAACTGTGTAAATTAGAAGGATATCTTTGAACATCGATGTTTTTTTGGTCTTCCCAATGTTGTATAGGGTCTTGAATTCGACGTTTCAATCCTAGCAGGACCTTTCTCAAAGGCAGAGAAAGGTCCTGCTAGGATCGAAAAGTCAGGCCCACTAACGTTTGAGATTTACATTCTGGTAATTTTAGTCAGTAAGCAGTTTGCAACATTTTTTGTTTTTTTTCTTATTGGTCTTTAATTATTAGTTCCCTCGTTGGGAGAATTCCCGCGAGAGTGTCGGTCCGTGATTTCGCGGGTCGGCGCCATTTGACGGGCCGCGAGATCGACACCTTTCTTCGGGAGTGTTTGTGTTTGTGTTGCGCCATCGGCAGAGCGGCGTGAAATAATTATTCACCCTGCTCGTTATGCAGATCGGGGCCGCCGGAATTGGGAGCGGTATCCCGCCAGCTGAGACCCGGCTAGATCTGGCCGATCGACGGTCGAGCAAAGAGAGCCGTCAGGCCAGCGTCCCGACCCATGCATATATATATATTTTTTTTTAGAGAGAGAGAGATAGAGGGAGAGAGACAGAGAGCTGAATGCCGCGAACTGCTTTAACATCAGTACTGTATTATAATGTAATTCGATGAGCGTTTGTCCTTTTACTCGGCGGCGTGATAAGCACTGAGTGCTCAGTGCTTTGCCCGATTGCCTGCTAAACAAAAAAAAAACCTAAATGAAGTGTCAGGCAGCTCGGACGGGATTCGAACCCGCGACTCCTGCTTGCTAGTGCAGACGTCTTAATCACTTGACCACCGAGAAAGTCTAGTGAGTGTGGCGGATTCGAATGTGTATAATAGCGGTGACTCTATAGTGAGTGTGGCTCTGAGAAGAGCCGGTAACCCTAGTGAGTGTGGCTCTGAGAAGAGCCGGTAACTCTAGTGAGTGGCTCTGAGAAGAGCTGGTAACTCTAGTGAGTGTGGCTCTGAGAAGAGCCGGTAACTCTAGTGAGTGTGGCTCTGAGAAGAGCCGGTAACTCTAGTGAGTGGCTCTGAGAAGAGCTGGTAACTCTAGTGAGTGTGGCTCTGAGAAGAGCCGGTAACTCTAGTGAGTGTGGCCCTGAGAAGACCCGGTAACTCTAGTGAGTGTGGCTCTGATGAGAAGAGCCGGTAACTCTAGTGAGTGTGGCTCTGAGAAGATCCGGTAACTCTAGTGAGTGTGGCTCTGAGAAGAGCCGGTAACTCTAATGAGTGTGGCTCTGAGAAGAGCCGGTAACTCAAGTGAGTGTGGCTCTGAGAAGAGCCGGTAACTCTAGTGAGTGTGGCTCTGAGAAGAGCCGGTAACTCTAGTGAGTGTGGCCCTGAGAAGAGCCGGTGACTCTAGTGAGTGTGGCTCTGAGAAGAGCCGGTAACTCCACTAGTGAGTGTAGCTCTGAGGAGAGCCGGTAACTCTAATGAGTGTGGCTCTGAGAAGAGCCGGTAACTCTAGTGAGTGTGGCCCTGAGAAGACCCGGTAACTCTAGTGAGTGTGGCTCTGATGAGAAGAGCCGGTAACTCTAGTGAGTGTGGCTCTGAGAAGATCCGGTAACTCTAGTGAGTGTGGCTCTGAGAAGAGCCGGTAACTCTAATGAGTGTGGCTCTGAGAAGAGCCGGTAACTCAAATGAGTGTGGCTCTGAGAAGAGCCGGTGACTATAGTGAGTGTGGCTCTGGAAAGACCCAAAATGGAAAAAAAAAATGCCACACACTGCTTACTGACAGCTTATAGTTTTCAAAGGACATTATGAAAAGCATTCTGATTCTGAGATTGGTCCTGCTAGAACCCGGAACTGCAAAATAAGTCTCATCGCATCATTACAACGCAGATCATAGGTCGTGCATTTTTGGGGGGTGTTTTTTTTCCCGAAACAAATGATACACAAGGGTCGGCTCTTTTGGAAATGGTGCCAATAAAACAGGAGTATAGCATTTTACGGGCCGAAGGGGGAGAGGGGGGGTGGACGAAACGAAATCAATGGGTTTATTGGCTGTTCGGTCCCCTGTGCTCTCCCTGAGGGCTCGGGAAAGGTGCGGGATATTTTGTTACAACTGCGGAGGATATTGTCGAGGGTTGAGGAGGCTGGTGCCGGGGGGGGGGGGTGGTGACTCTGGAGTTAGCCTCGAATCCATGGCGTAACTGTGTAGTGCGTGTGCAAAGGTGGACTTGTTTTGTGGCTGGTGAGGGTGTATCAGTTAGCGGGAGGGGTTGCTTGGAGTTGGGCTGCCTTGTCGGTTGACCGGCAACGTGCAACCCGATAAACGGCATTGCCAGGGGGTACACGGTAGTGCGATCCCTCTCCTGTCTCTGTCTCTTTCTCCCCCTCTCTCCTCCGTCTCCCTCCCCCTCTCTCCTCCGTCTCCCTCCCCCTCTCCCTCTCACCCCTCTCCCTCTCGCTCTCCCTTCCTCTACCCCCTGTCTTTCCCCTCCCTCTCCCAATCTCTCTCCCTCTCTTCCTTCCTCTCCCTTCCCCTCTTACCCTTCCTCTCTCTCCCTCTTCCTCCCTCTCCCTCTTTCTCTTCCTCTCTCTCTCCCCCTCCCTCTCCCCGCTCTCCCTCCCTCTCCCTCTCGCTCTTCCCCTCCTCTCTCACCTATCTCTCTCAGACTCATTCTTTCTCTCTCCCTCCCCTCTCCCTCCCCTCTCCCCTCCCTCTCCTTTCCCCCTCTCTCTCTCTTTCCCCCTCCCTATCCCTCTCCCCTCCCTCTCCCTCTCCCTCTCCCCCTCCCTCTCCCTCTCCCTCTCCCTCTCCCTCTCCCTCTTCCTCTCCCTCTCCCTCTCCCTTCCTCTCTCTTCCCCTCTCCCCTTCCTCTCTCTCCCTCTCTCTCCCTCTCCATCTCCCTCTTCCTCTCTCTCCCTCTCCCTCTCCCTCTCCCTCTCCATCTCCCTCTCCCTCTCCCTTTCCCTCACCCTCTCCCTCTCCCTCTCCCTCTCCCCCTCCCTCTCCGTCCTCGCCTACCCGCCCTGACCGCCCAGCTTGCTCGCCCGTCAAAACATCGCGTATATAGCGAAGGGAAAAAATATACCACTTCTTGAGTTTCTCCCCACAGGGAGGTCGACGGAGTCAGAAATAATTAGTGACTCTTGCCTGCCTGCCTGCCTGCCTGCCTGCCTGCCTCCCCCCTTCCCTGCCTGCCTCCCTGCCTCCCTGCCTTCCTGCCTCCCTGTCTCCCTGCCTGCATCCCTGTCTCCCTGCCTTCCTGCCTCCCTGTCTCCCTGCCTGCATCCCTGTCTCCCTGCCTTCCTTGCCTCCCTGCCTCCCTGCCTCCCTGCCTCCCTGCCTCCCTGCCTGCCTCCCTTCATCCCTCCATGCCACCCTCCCTGCCTCCCTCCCTCCCTCCCTGCCTCCCTCCCTGCCTCCCTCCCTGCCTCTCTTCCTGCCTCCCTGCCTCCATGCCTCCCTCCTTCCCGGCCTCCCTGCCTCCCTGCCTCCCTGCCTCCCTCTCTGTCATCCCTGCCTCCCTCCTTCCCTGCCTCCCTGCCTTCCTTCCCCCGGCCCTACCTCCCGCCCCTCCCTCCCTCCCTCCCCTCTCTTTCTCCACCTCTTTTCTCTCTCCATCTCCCACCTTTCTCCCTCCCTCCTCTCCCTTCCCTCTCAATATCTCTTTCTCTCTCGTGTCTGTTTGCAAATCCTAAAAAAAAAAATAAAAAAAAAATATCACAAAAATACAGGAACCGGCCTCTGCATCCCAGCTATCGTCTCGATTTCGACCTTCCTCGAAGGTTTGACCTCGGGGAGGAAAAGAAAAAGGGTCCTAGCAGGATCGAAACGTCAAGTCCCCGGGCCGTTTAACCGCGGGTTTTCGTGTTTGTCCGCGACGCAAACGAGCTCACGTTTCATCCCCGTACGGTCCCCGTAGACACAGGGACAGGGCTGTTTTGTGCGTGATGGAGGTCACCTGATTAAGAAACAATATCTCCAACCCGGTACCATTTTCTTTCTCTTTTTTTGTTGTTGACGGAAATAGCTCGCAAGTGCAGTGATCCTGTGTCGTGTCGTGTTTCCCCCTAAAAAAAGAAAAACCTGCCGCGAGCTTCAAGACTCAAAGAGTTATAAGCCATCTTCGGAAAACTTTGAGAATTGTCCTGCTATCGCTAGAACGCCCGATCTCTCTTCATTCATTGGATTTTGGATTTTGGTTGTTCTAGTCAAAACATTTACTGTTCGAAACGTTGAGACCAAAGGGCATGGTTGATTATACTTTACTTTCGCGACGCACCTCGTAAATCTACGTGATTTTTTTTACCGTAAACTACTAAGGAAGATGATTAAACAATCATGCATAAACATCCACAATTCATCGGACCCCCAGTCTTTGAGAAATTCGCCATTACAGAGTCACGATTTCACCGTTCGTAACGCTGCTAAACAAAAATGCCAGACGAGGGATTACGTCATCATTTCCCAACGACCAACCGGTGAGGCATGCAGACTCTGAAACTTAGCGGAGAAGCGAACTCGACAGTCGCCTGCCGACTCGAATCGGATCGGACTCGTGGCGTCGGTCACAGTCCCCGTGAACTCTCGGAGAAGCTGCTACCGCGGGAGCCAGATGTCGTCGGTGTAGATTTTTGTTTTGTGTCACTCCTGAGGTTGCGATGAGGCAGGGAGGGGAAGTTGGCGGTCGGGATAGGTATAGGGTGGTGGTGGTGGTGGGGTGGGGTCGGGGGGGGGGTGGCTGACGGAGACTTGTTATAAAACATAATCTGCCTGCTGGTATGTGCACATTTCGCCCGGGGGGTGGTTCGTAACCGAGTTAGCGTCCAGTCGGGGCCCCCGACAAGAGACCTGGGATTCGAGTTGCTGCACCCGTCTGAGAGGGAAAAAAACTGAGAGAAAAAATAAAATGAAGGAAAGAAGCCGAATAACAGCGCGTTCTTAATTTCGCCTTCCCGAGACGAATTTTTCGCAGCCACGGGTCCTGGCTTGCCTTGAACTGCCTCCCCGTCTACCTACCTACCCCCCCCCCCTCTCTCCCTGTCTGTCCCTGGCTCTCTCGCCCCCCTGGCAGGGTATTATTGACTCGACTGGAGTGACTGGCAGTTTGCGCGCCCATGCCGTCTGCTGTGCTCTGGATTTCGCGTCTGTCTCTGTCACTCTGCCTCTCTGCCTCTATGTCTGTCTGTGAGTGTCTGTCCCTCCACTCTCTCTCTCTCCTCTCTCGCACTCTCTCTCTCTCTCTGTCCACCTCTCTCTCTTCCTCTCTCTCTCCCTCTGTCTCTCTGCCTCTATGTCTACCTGTGAGTGTCTGTCCCTCCACTCTCTCTCTCCTCTCGCACTATCTCTCTCTCTGTCCACCTCTCTCTCTTCCTCTCTCTCTCTCCCTCTGTCTCTCTGCCTCTCCCATCTCTCTCTCCCCATCTCTCTCTCTCGCTCCCCTCTCTGTCTCTCTCTCCCCACCTCTCTCTCTATCCCTCTGTATCTCTCTCCACCTCTCTCTCGCTCTATCTTTGTTTCCCGATGTTCACCCCTCTCTGCCTCAGTCTGCCTGTCTGTCTATCTCTCTCTCTGACTCTCTCTATTACTCTATATGTTAATATCCTGTCTCTCTCTTCCTAACTCCCCCTCTCTCTATCTCTCGACCGTCTCCCCATTCATGTCTGTCGATCTCTGCCTTTCTATCTTTCTGTCTTTCTCAGTCGTATATCTCTTTTATTTTCCCTCTCCCTCCCTCTCCCTCCCTCTCCCTCCCTCTCACTCCCTCTCCCTCCCTCTCCCTCCCTCTCCCTCCCTCTCTCTCCATCTCCTTCTCCCCTCTCTCTCCTTCCCTCTCCCTCCCCTCTCCCTCTCCCTCTCCCTCTCCCTCTCCCTCTCCCTCTCCCTCTCCCGTTCCTTCTCCCTCCACCCCCCTCTCCCTCCATCCCTCTCCCTCTCCCTCTCCCTCCCCCTCTCCCTCTCCCTCTCCCTCCCTCTCTCTCCCTCCCGTCCATTCTGGTATGCATTTCCTGAACGCACTTTGATATCCCAGCATGTGCCATTCCTGGGTGCAGGTGTGCACGGTTGGAATAACGCAGTCGAGTCAGTTTATGTCAACAGTGCACGGCGTCTAGCGTTTCTACCATACGGTGTATTGCGCCTGCACAGGGGGCAGTATTACATATAGCCTCTGTATCGAGTTACGGCCGTTTCCTTTACACGGCTGAACAGTGGCTGGGTCTCAGGGAACCAGACTCTCGAACGACAGAATCGCTTAAATCTTAGCACTGCTGGGAAAATACGCAATAAATGGCAGCAATTATTTCAACTTCACTCTTGGTGAAACAGCTACCACAGCCACAGTAGCAACAGCAGCAGCAACATCAATGTTATAACAACAACAGCAAAAATAGCACCAAAACGAGCAACAACAGTTGTAACAACAGCAACGGTATACAGCAGCGACAAATTTAGCAACACCAGCTGAAACTGCAACAACAACAGCAGCTACAACAGCTGTAAGCAAGAACATCAGTATAACAACAGCAGCGACAGAAACAACAGTAATGTCAGTAACAGCAGCAGCAACAGCAACAACAACAACAACAACAGCAACAGCAGCAGCAACAGCAACAACAACAACAACAGCAGCAACAGCAGCAGCAACAGCAACAACAAAAACATCAACATCAACATCAACATCAACATCAACATCAACATCAACATCAACATCAACATCAACATCAACATCAACAACAACAGCAACAGCAACAGCAACAGCAACAGCAACAGCAACAGCAACAACCACAACAACAACAACAACAAAGCAACAGAGGGAGATGGAGAGGGAGAGAGAGAGTGAGAGAGAGAGAGAGGTAGGGAGAGAGAGGGAGGGGGAGGGAGAGAGAGAGGGAGAGGGAGAGAAAGAGGAAGAGGGAGATGGAGAGGGATGGGAAGAGAAAGAGGGAGAGAAAGAGGGAGAGGGAGAGGGAGAGGGAGAGGGAGAGGGAGAGAGAGGTCAAGAGAGGAATAGAGAGATGGGGGAGATGGAGAAAGAGAGAAGTGGAGAGAGAAAGAGAGAGGTGGAGCTACATGGGAGGAGGAGAGGGGAGGGAGAGAGATGGAGAAAGAATCTGCCTGCGTTCTTTCCGATCATACCCAATAAATATTCGAGTTCTCAGTTGCGAGTCGAAACAAGATAAGTCTTCGGACTGGACGAAAGACAAGAGCCTTGCCGCTGGTCGGTCCGTGTCCCACGGGGTCCGGACTACTATTTTTAGGCGGGAAACCACGGGGCTGGAATCGCCTGGCGGACTGGGCACGTTTGTCACGTAGCCTTTTGTTTTATCATTATTGGAACCTCCCCTTTAAAGCCCCTACACATCATCGGTAAGAAACAGAAATGTTCACAGATTTATATGAAACTTATACAGTTTAAAGATAGTTATGGTAGAAACCTCGCACTGAAATATTTCTGCCTAATATGTTGTTTATTGGGAGAAATGAGTAAAAGAAATAGTTTACGTCTCACCAAGATCTAAACTATTTTTCGGAACAGTACGGCGTTGAATGCTGCATTTTCGCGAAAATAATGAAGCGGTTTGCACTATTTTCTCGAGACTCGGTTGGCGGATTGAGCTGTAATTTTCACAGGTGTGCTGTTTCATGCATATGTTGGATCAGACAACGTATGGATGCTATTCTTTGACCTCAACCAATGTTGTGTAGGGGCTTGCTTTTAATTCCCAATACAACATTGGGAAGATCGGAAAACATCGATGTTTACAGATTTCCTTCTAATTTACACAGTTTGAAGCCGGTCATGGTACAATCCTCATGTTGAAATCTTACGGTCTGGGATGCTGTACTTTTCGAGAAATCTTAAATCAAACATCGACATATAGTTTATTCCAGCAATAAACTATTTCTTACACTACATATTGGTGCGAAAACCATGACGTTTTTTTTTTTTTGCATTTGTCTACTTTCTCAGATTACCATTTGAGCTAGAACCTTCGCAGGATTTCTTTTTTTGGAATGTTTAATGGCTTAACACAGAGACTGTGACAATCTTTTGACCTTTACCGATGACGAATAGGGCCTTTAAGCAATAACATCAACTCGCCGGCCAATGTCATTTTGCATGATTGCTAAGCACCCGCGAATCATTGGAATGCAAGTTGACTACAGTCAGCATCCAGTCAATTATGACTGGCAATCTTGTATTCAACACGGACGAATTTTCTAGAAGTCATATCCACATGGCTGTTCGAATTTGGAATGAGTCTCACTGACCTTGGTCGTTGGTACAATCTCCTGCTCTGGTCGAAGGCCGATAACATGCATTTCTCCCTACCCCCTTTCACCAATACTGTGTATCTAGTATTTTGATCTGCATTCGAGAAAGGTCCTGCTAGGATCGAAACGTCAGGCCCACTAAGTATTGAGATTTGCATTTTGGTAATTTTAGTCAGTAAGCAGTTTGCAACATTTTTGTATATCGCTTTATCTATTATTCTGTGAAATGCTGCGGACCTTGGGGATTTTTTTTTTATAATTCTGGAGGTCTATTGTTCACACAAGCAATGACTAATGTATTATTATAAAAACAACAAAACCGGTGTGGTATGATCTGAATTGTTGGGAGTTTTGTGGTGACTTTCGACCGACATAACGAAAACCTTCCCCCATCGTTTCCCCAACAAATATATAAATAACTGTGTCGCCAACTGGAGTTCAGATTTTACCTTTTTTACATCCCTACTGATTCCTTTCAAATGTATGCATGACTACTCGATCAGCCGAATTCCAAGATTTTCGTCGAAAATGAGTATTTGCTTGATGGTCATTTGTGACCCGGCACAGCGACATGAGAAATATCCAACCAAAACACTTTTTGAGTAAACAACGCCTGAAGTCAAAGTATCTTCTCAATTCGATTAAAAATCTTTCTTTCTTTTTTTGTGTATTTTCGGAAAGTTAATGTATTGGAGGATATTATGTCCAAAGGATTTTTCCGAAATCCGTCTCTAAATGTTGAAAATAAAAACCGAGGATTTCGGGGGAGTGTTTGTGTACTGTTTTCATGAAAATATAAAGTTCCTGCATTTTTGAATGGCCGCTTTCGAGGAGTTAGACTGGTGCTGCTATATCGTGTCTGGTGCCAAATGAACGAGCGAAGTCCCCTTGTACTATTTACAGCAAAGTTCATACGGAAATAAATTTGATATCATTCGAAAGCTAATGGATACACTCTTTCACATCATTAGAAAATATCCAAATCTCGAAAGTGGGGGTTATTCCTCATTATGCTGTGCTGGGTCACATTTAGAGAATCTACAATTCATCCGCTGGAACTTGTCAAGATACGAACTTCACTTTCTAATTAACGATCTTCCCTTTCCTCCTCCGCTCTCTATCTCTGTCTCTGTCTCTCTCTCTCTCTGCAGCCACCGTGGTTCGGTTTCTGACGCGACGCTTCATCTGGGAGTACGACCCGACGCTAGGTAAATTTAGTTTGGCGTGAAAATGCATGCATGACAATGAGGCGAGCTGCGTTCTCACCCTGGTGGTGGAGCGGTCGTTGAAGTGTCGTCTCCCGCTTGGCCTTGGACTCCCAGGGACTGGAGGCGGCTTCTGTGAAATATTAGCGATCTCTCTTGATTTGTCATGACGTGTTTGCTCTCCTCCTCATTCTCCGTTTCATCCTCCTTCTACTCCGTTTTATTTGTCCTCGTCGTCTTGCTCCTCTTACTGCTCTCCCTCTTCTTCCTCCTCTTCCTCCTCGTCCTCCTCTTCCTCCTCTTCCTCTATCTCCTCTTCCTCCTCATCCTCCTCTTCCTCCTCTTCCTCCTCATGCTCCTCTTCCTCCTCATCCTCCTCTTCCTCCTCTTCCTCCTCTTTCTCCCCTACCTCGCCCTCCTCTTTCTCACCTTCTTCATCGTCCTCCTGCTCCTCCTCTTCCTCCTCTTCCTCCTCTTCCTCCTCTCCTCCTCTTCCTCCTCTTCCTCCTCTTCCTCCTCTTCCTCCTCTTCCTCCTCCCCCTCCTATTTCTCACTTTCTTCTCATCTTCCTCCTCTTCCTCCTCTTTCTCTTCTCCTCTTCATCCTCTTCCTCTTCTTCCTCTTCTTCCTCCCCTTCCTCCTCTTCCTCCTCTTCCTCCTCTTCCTCCTCTTCCTCCTCTCCCTCCTATTTCTCACTTTCTTCATCTTCCTGCTCTTCCTGCTCTTCCTGCTCTTCCTGCTCTTCCTCCTCTCCCTCCTCATTTTCTCGTTCCTCCTCTCCCCCCCTTCCTAGTCCTCTTCCTCCTCCTCCTCCTCTTCCACCTCTTCCTCCTCCTCCTCCTCATGTTCCTCCTCTTCCTCCTCTTCCTCCTTTTCCTAATTTACTCCTCATTCCGTCTCCGCTGCCGTCTTCCTCTTCTCTCACCACCTCCTCTGCCCGCTCGCCCTTCTGTTTGTCCGTCTCTTTTCATTATTTTAGTGACAGTTGTGGCTACTGGCCTTGATCTTGATAGTCAAACATCTCAAGTTTTGAAAAAAAGAACGATTGAATTCGCCTCTGTGTGCCCATAGCACCCCGTCACAGAAAATATATAATTGAGGTTCGCCCTGCTCGACGTGACGCTAACCTCATGTTATATCTACATGTATTACATGTGTAGTTACTAACTTGTTTTGGTTTGTCGTGCCTTTGTGTTTCAGAATTCACGTATCGACACCAGACAATGATCGATGACGAGCCGGCTAGCATGGAGATTCTGGACACAGCGGGACACCAGGTCGGGTCTTTCACAGATCAAACATTCCCTCACGCTACATCTCGCTCTCCCTCTCGCACTTTCTGTTTAATCTCGCTCCGTCACTCCTATTTATGTCTCTATATGAATCTGTCTTTTTCCCGGTCTCTGTCTCTAACCCTCCCCCCTCTCTCTCTCTCCCTCACTCTCTCTCCACCTCCCCCTCTCTCCACCCCCTCTCTCTCTCCCTCTCTCTCCCCTCTCTCTCCCTCCTCTCTCCCCTCTCTCTCTCTCCCTCTTCTCTCCCCTATTTCTCTCTCTCCATCATCTCTCGTTCCCCTCTCGCTCTCTCTACCTCTCTCCTTCTCCCTCCCCCTCTCTCTCTCTCTCTCTCTCTCTCTCTCTCTCTCTCTCTCTCTCTCTCTTCCCCCTTCCCTCTCTCTGTCTCTCTCACTCTCTCCCCTTCCCTCTCTCTCTCTCTCTCTCTCTCTCCCCCTTCCCTCTCTCTCTCTCTCTCCCTTTCTCTCCTCCTCTCTCCCCTCTCTCCTCCACTCTCTCTCCACCTCCCCCTCTCTCCCTCCCTCTCTCTCCCCTCTCTCTCCTTCCTCTTTCCCCCTATTTCTCTCTCTCCATCATCTCTCGTTCCCCTCTCGCTCTCTCTACCTCTCCCCCCTCCTTTCTCTCTCTCCATCTTCTCTCCTCTCGCTCTCTCTCCCCCTCTTTCCCTCAATCTCCCCCTCTCTTCTTTCCCCCTCTCTGCCTCCCCTCTCTGCCTCCCTCTCTCCCTGCCCTCTCTCCCTGCCCTCTCTCCCTGCCCTCTCTCCTGCCCTCTCTCCCTGCCCTCTCTCCCTCCCCTCTCTCCCTCCACTCTTCCCCTCCCCTCTCATCCCTCCCCTGTCTGCCTGTCTGCTTGTCCAGCTGCGTGTCTGTCTGTCTGTTTATCCGTATTTCCGGAGAGGCAGTAGGGTGGAATATCGCGCTGCACCGACAACGAACTCACGAGGGCAAGAACCTCGCATGCAAATTATCTTTCCCCAAAACACGAAAAGAAAAAATACGTCAGACTCAGACGTGATTCGGGTTGAGAGGAGAAGGGGAGGCGAGAGAAGGACAGAATCTTTCTGATCGGCTTTAGGTATTCTCGTCTTCCTTTCACCAGGAAAAAAACAACAGCAAATAATAAAACCTGGGAG
>OX465120.1:2047333-2080392 GCA_949987565.1 Luidia sarsii | reverse complement strand
AAGAAAAGGAGAGAGAAAGAGAGAGAGGGAGAGAGAGAGAGAGAGAGAGAGAGAGAGGGAGAGAGAGAGAAAAAGAGAGAGATGGAAAAAGAGAGAGGGGAGACAGAGGGGGAGACAGAGGGAGAGAGGGAGAGGGGAGAGAGGGAGAGAGAGAGGGAGGAGAGAGAGGGAGAGAGAGAGAAAGAGAGAGAAATAGAGAGAGGGGGGAGAGAGAGAGAGGGAGAGAGAAAAAAAGAGAGAGAGAAATAGAGAGAGAGAGAGAGAGAGAGAGATGGAGGGAGGGAGAGAGAGAGAGGGGCATGGCGAGAAAGAGGGGGGGGGGGGGAGACAGGGGGAGACATAAAGAGACAGAGTGGTCTCCACAGACCACGGAGCCAGGAAACAGACAGACAGCCCGGCAGACGGATAAACGGACAGATGGCAGGAAACAGACCCTATATATATATCGGCTCGTAGATGACAGTTCAAATTAATAATGTGACCATGGACTCTCGCCACGCTCGCCCTTCCTCGCGAGAGGGTTCCCCCCCCCCAGCTAAACGGGGAACAAAGTTAGCTCCCAGCTCGTCTCCCGTCAATCAGTGTCAACCGTTAAACGTCGCTGACAGCCCGTATGGTACCCCGGGCTCTGACGCGCTAAGACTCGGCGGTCGTTTCCTCTTTTTTTTACCGCTGCGCTCGGGGGCACGATCCCGCGAGTGCAAACAACGGTATTGTCAGCAACGGCAGGAGGGCGGAGGGGTGAGGGGGGGGGGATGCCGAACCCCCCCCCCTCCGATGATCATGGGCAAGATGGGTAAAACCCGTACTCCCCTTTCTCCGCCGGTCCATGGTTCGCTAACGAGATACCCTTTTTGTGTCCGGGCTAAATCTGGCACTTGCATTGATGCGGCACTCCGGGGGAACTGTGACCGTATTTCTGTGCGACTCGACGGGAGACTAGGTGGGGGGTCCCTTCCCGACGGACCTGCCGACGGAGGGAGAGTGATGCTCGGTGTATAGACTGATGCAGGTCTGGTAACTCTCCGAGGCGCTGGCGTTTCGGTGCATGGACCTCATAGTCGAGATTGATGGGAAGGGTCGTTCTAAGTTTATGGAATTTGTAATTTGTCAACCGACATTTATCTGTCTGTGCCTCTGCCTCCGCCTTTGCCCGGCTGTCTCTGCCTCTGGCCCTTCCCTCTGTTTCTGCCTCTGTATCATGTCCCTATCTCTTCCCCTGCCTCTGCCTCTGCCTCTGCCTCTGCCTCTGCCTCTGCCTCTGCCTCTGCCTCTGCCTCTGCCTCTGCCTCTGCCTCTGCCTCTGCCCCTGCCTCTGCCCCTGCCCCTGCCTCTGCCTCTGCCTCTGCCTCTGCCTCTGCCCCTGCCTCTGCCTCTGCCCCTGCCCCTGCCTCTGCCTCTGCCTCTGCCTCTGCCTCTGCCTCTGCCTCTGCCTCTGCCTCTGCCTCTGCCTCTGCCTCTGCCTCTGCCTCTGCCTCTGCCTCTGCCTCTGCCTCTGCCTCTGCCTCTGCCTCTGCCTCTGCCTCTGCCTCTGCCTCTGCCTCTGCCTCTGCCTCTGCCTCTGCCTCTGCCTCTGCCTCTGCCTCTGCCTCTGCCTCTGCCTCTGCCTCTGCCTCTGCCTCTGCCTCTGCCTCTGCCTCTGCCTCTGCCTCTGCCTCTGCCTCTGCCTCTGCCTCTGCCTCTGCCTCTGCCTCTGCCTCTGCCTCTGCCTCTGCCTCTGTCTCTGCCTCTGTCCCTGTCTCTGTCCCTGCCTCTGCCCCTGCCCCTGCCTCTGACAGGCAGACAGGCAGAGTCGACACAAGCGAACAGAGAGAGACAGCCCACGACCAGCGTTCGCGTTGCTCTTGCAACCGATCGGTCGCCCCACGAATGCCGAACATCGCCCGAGTTAGTTCCGCATTTGACTAACCCGCCGCCGACCTCCACGCGATATTCCCCCCTGCCTCCCCTCCACTCCACCGCCCCGCCCGTTCCCCCTCTCCAAAAGGACCGTCTCCTTCCAGCCGAGCGGACGTAAACGGAGAATTTTCCTGGGTGGTTGCCGGACTTGTTTGTGTCCTGAAGCGTGATCGATGCTTTCCCCACCTCGGCTCGCCCTTTCAGCGCTCTTTGTCGCCGCACAAACAAAATAGACAAACAAACAAACAGATAAACAACGAAGAAGAAAAAAAGCCCACAGATCCCCTCTCCCGCCAAAAAGAAAAGAAAAGAGGCCCTCATACCGCTGGCACGCACGAGGTAACACGAATCACACGAACCTCGTTAGAGAAGAACTGGAGTAATCGGCCACTCCTCAGAACAAGCTTTAAATGAAGCAGAAAGAAAATGGAAAATCCGAAAGGAAAACACTCGTCTCTTATCGTGAGGGGGAGCGGGGTTAATGGGTCGTGTTGTTGTCGTTGTCAAAATGATGAGACGGCTCTTTCGTCTGCGTGAGTGGAGGGGAGGCGAAGAGGCTTACGGGGGGGGGGATCAACTAGTTCGCACTTGGGGTAAATTATGGCTGGCAGATTTGGAGACAGCGAACTCCGGCCAGGAGTCTTGTTGAACCATGCCAAAGGAAATGTCCTGTAGATGTCTGTCTGTCTGTCTTTATGTCTCTGTCTCTCTGTGCCTGTCTCTCTGTGCCTGTCTCTCTGTGCCTGTCTGTCTGTCTGTCTGTCTGTCTCTCTCTCTCTCTCTCTCTCTCTCATATCCGTCTCTCTCATAATCTATGATGCACACCGTTTCAAGTCCAGTGGAATATGATTCAGACCAATCCACCCCGGTTCAGTCAAGTTCTGGTCAGTTTTGTCCAGTTCTGCTCAGTTCAGTTGAGTTCTTTCCAGTTCAAGTTCAGTGCAGTTCACTTCAATCAAGTCCAGCCCATCGCAATCCAGTCCAGTCAAGTCATTATAAAGTCCAGCGGGAAACCAATCCGATCCAGTCTAGACCGGTCCAGTTCCGTTCAGTCCAGTTCAGACTATACCAGTCTAGTCCAGACTTATCCAGTCATGTCCAGTCCAGTCTGGTCTTGTCTATCCCGATCCAATCCAGTCTAGACTGGTCCAGTTCAGATCAGTCCAGTTCAGACTATAACAGTCTAGTCCAGTCTTATCCGGTCCGGTCCCGTCCAGTCTGAGCCGGTCTATCCCGATCCAGTCCAGTTCAGACTATACCAGTCTAGTCCAGTCTTATCGAGTCTAGTCCTACCCGTTCAATTTCTGTCTAGCCCAATCTAATCCAATCCATGGCCAGTCTAGTTCGCCCCACTCCCTACGAAATGGACATGGTGGCGTTTGGGAGGAGTAGAACCGTCCGTGAATGTGACTCTAAAAAAATAATCGGTTGTCTGCCCCTCCCCCCTCCTCCTCCTCCTCCCGATACTTCTCCCTCCGCAGGACGACACCAGCAACAAGGAGGGCCACGTCCGCTGGGGCGAGGGCTTCCTCCTGATGTACAGCGTGACGGACCGTCGGAGCTACGAGGACGTGGCCGCCATCAAGGGACACCTGGACGAGGTCAAGAAGGCCCGCCACGTCACCACCGTCCTGGCCGCCAACAAGTGCGACCTGGAGCACCTGCGGCAGGTCAGCACGGCCGAGGGCGAGCGGCTGGCAGAGGAGCTGGCCTGCGCCTTCTACGAGGTGTCGGCCTGCCGGGGCGACGCCGCCATCGAGGAGGCCTTCCACGAGCTGGTGCGCGAAGTGCGGCGCCGCAAGGCCATGGAGTCCAGCAAGCAGCAGCGGCGCCGGAGCTCCATCCAGCAGGTGAAGCAGGTGCTGAACAAGACCTTCACCAAGATCAACAGCAGACAGTGATGATGAGGGGGGAGGAGGACTTCCACCACCTCCCGGAGTGAGAGGAGTACTTAGAAGGAATCCCTCCCAGGAGTCAAGCAGGTGCTGAACAAGACCTTCACCAAGATCAACAGCAGACAGTGATGATGAGAGGGGGGAGGACTTCCACCACCTCCTGGAGTGAGAGGAGTACTGAGAAGGAATCCCCCCCAGGAGAGAAGCAGGTGCTGAACAAGACCTTCACCAAGATCAACAGCAGACAGTGATGATGAGAGGGGGGAGGACTTCCACCACCTCCTGGAGTGAGAGGAGTACTGAGAAGGAATCCCTCCCAGGAGTCAAGCAGGTGCTGAACAAGACCTTCACCAAGATCAACAGCAGACAGTGATGATGAGGGGGGAGGAGGACTTCCACCACCTCCCGGAGTGAGAGGAGTACTGAGAAGGAATCCCTCCCAGGAGTCAAGCAGGTGCTGAACAAGACCTTCACCAAGATCAACAGCAGACAGTGATGATGAGAGGGGGGAGGACTTCCACCACCTCCCGGAGTGAGAGGAGTACTGAGAAGGAATCCCTCCCAGGAGTCAAGCAGGTGCTGAACAAGACCTTCACCAAGATCAACAGCAGACAGTGATGAGGGGGGAGGACTTCCACCACGTCCTGGAGTGAGAGGAGTACTGAGAAGGAATCCCTCCCAGGAGAGAAGAAGGTGCTTGACCGAGCCTTTCCACAAGATCAACAGCAGACAGTGATGAGGGAGTACCCTTAATGGAGATGAGGGTCGGGAAGGAATCTCTCCCGAGAGAGAAGAAGACGCTCGAGCAAGCTTTTCACCGAGGTCAACAGCAGACAGTGAGGGAAGACCCTTGATTCAGAGTGTCGGGAAGGAATCCCCCGAGGAGAGAACCATGCACGTGCCGAACAAGACCTTTAAAGACATCAACATTAGACAGTGATGAGGGGAGGACTCCCACCAGCCCCCCTTCCCCTGGAGTGGGTTTTTTTAGGAGGAGGGTCTGTAAGGAATCACTCCCAGGAGAGAAGAAGGTGCTCGAACAAGCTTTTCACCGAGATCAACGGCAGCAAGTGTGGGAAGGATCGGGAAGGAATCCTTCCCAGGAGAGAAGCAGACGTTGGAACAAGCCTTAGCAGCGGACCGAGATAAACAGCGGACATTGAGAGGCGATTCCCCCACCCTCTTCCTCCCTGGACTGTTGTGATTCAGAGGAGGGTCGGGGAGGAATCCCTCCAAGGACAGAACCGGGTGCTGAACACCACCTTCTCCTCCCTGGACTGGGGTGCTTGAGAGTTGGACGGTTGGGAAGCTATCCCTTTCATCAGGAGAGAAGCAGGTGCTCGATAACAAGCTTTTCACCGGGATCAACAGCAGCCTAGAGTGAGGGTGATCGCGAGAGGAGGGTGACTGAGAGGAAGGTTGGGAAGCAACCCCTCTCATCGGGAGAGAAGCAGGTGCTCGAACAAGCTTTTCACCGTGATCAAACAACAGCCTAGAGTGAGGATGATTGAGAGGAGGGTGATTGAGAGGAGCAGATACTGGAACTAGCCTTTCACCAAGGTCAACAGTAGACAGTGAGGGTGGACTTCCCAAGCCCCCCTACTCCCTGGAGTTGGGGGTGATTGAGAGAAGGGTCGGGAAGGAATCCCTCCCAGAATAGAAGCAGGTACTCGGGCGAGCCTCTCAATCATTAAGACAGCGGACTGCGGTGACCCTCGCGAGTGCATGGTGGTGGACGACCGGCGCGGCCCGAACACGGACCCTCGGCCAGATTGATAGCTAGACCCCGATCGACCCCCTCGGTGATGGACAGGGGGATTGGAGGATCGAGGAGCCTCTTCCGTGACGAGTAACTGCTGTGAAGGAGACCCCCCTTCGCGGATCTGTAGCAGGCAGTGAGGCTGATCATCTTAGTAGATGGTGGGCGGGTGACTCTGGTGAAACAGGTGCTGAACCAGACCGTCACCAACATCAACGTCAGACGATGAAGGTGGCTCGGAGGTGGGGGGGGGGGGTAGAGGCGAAGCGAATTCTCCCAAGAGAACTTCCACGCAGACCTTCGCCGAGATCTCCAAAAGACGGCGACCCAGCCCCCCCTCCTTCCCCCACCCTTGACGGTGAGCCCGGTGGTGTGGTGCATGATGAGGAAGGACACTCAACCCGGGGACGTCTCCCAGGACAAACTCATCGAAGCTCACAGCCCCCACGCTCATCACGCACCGTGCGGCGCCCAGAAACGCGGGCGTCCCGTTAAACCGCTTCGCGCCGGGACCTCCGAATGCGGAGCGCCGGTGGTTTTGCACGCGCTCCGGGGGTCTCCGAATCCGGACACCACCATTTGTCAGAGTCTTCAACAAGGGCTCCTTTTTTTTAAGCCGACCACAAAATGACACGCAGCTCGACAAATGCCACACCGACGTCAGATTGTGCCAGGTTTTCTCTCCCTTGTACGCAGTGTACTGTTACTGGTTTCTTTTACGGATATTTTAGTGTTAACAATTGTTGAGTGGGTTTCGAGAACAAAAAAATGGCACCTTATTCCAAAATTCCCGTGTGGTGTCTTTGTGGGGCACTGAACAGTTGACACGGTAGGGGTGGAAACTATCCGTGTCGTCTCAACAAACCGATCACAAACTTCTTGCCCTGATTTTTTTTTTTTTTTTTTTTTTTTTTGGGGGGGGGGGTTCTACGCAATTGTACCCGCTGTGAAATGTCTAGTATTATATTATTGTTGATTGTAACACTAGT
The DNA here is from genome assembly GCA_949987565.1 of Luidia sarsii. Lineage (NCBI taxonomy): Eukaryota > Metazoa > Echinodermata > Asteroidea > Paxillosida > Luidiidae > Luidia > Luidia sarsii. The sequence goes on along the minus strand of OX465120.1, from coordinate 2,073,850 downwards.
TTTATTTCCTGAGATTTGCTGAGATTATTTTAACCGGACAATTTGGCTCGGGAAAAGCGTTTGTGCAACAGTGTCACTGTGGGGGCTTTGGGTTGGTTGTTTAATGACCGATTGAGGGCGGCAGAGTGGTTCGACCTTTAAGGGGCGCGAGGTCTTGGTTGATAGTCGCCGATAGCTTCAGGTTCGTCATTGAAAGTTAACCATCACTGCACGCAACATATGTGACCCGGCACAACGACATGAGGAATATCCCACCAAAACGCTTTTCGAGTTAACGACGCCTGAAGCTAAAGTATCTTCACAATTCGATTAAAAATAAAAAATAAAAAATAAATATTTTTGGAAAAATTAAGTATTAGAGGATATTATAATTTGATATCATTTAAAAGCTAATGGTATACTCTTTCACATCATTAGAAAATCCCAAAATCTCAAAAGTGGGGGTTATTCCTCATTATGCTGTGCCGGGTCACATATTGTCTCTTCACTCTCAAACCAGAAGCTCCTTTCAGACCAGTTTTTATGTTTAATTATCTCTCACTAAATATCAACAACGACCAGCATCTATGGTGGGACACAAATTTTGAAAACTTCCCTTTTTCTGCAAGGAGCGAGCGAGTGTTCATTTTTTTTCTGTTCTTGAAATCTGTTGAGATCTGCTCGCTTTGGTCTCTTGTCAAAAAGATCATCGGTTGAGTGCCGGTTGAATTCATCCGACCGATAAAATTTCTCCCGGTGGAAAGCCGATTGTACTGGACTCTAAGGTTAAAAATTCACGATGGCTATCTGATGGAAACGACATCGGACGGGTCAAATCATCTGAAAAGTTCTCTTGTCAAAAAGATAATCGGTTGAGTGCCGGTTGAATTCATCCGACCGATAAAATTTCCCCCGGTAGAGAGCCGATTGTACTGGACTCTAAGGTAAAAAATTCACGATGGCTTTCGATGGAAACGACATCGGACGGGTCAAATCATCTGAAAAGGTCTCTTGTCAAAAAGATCATCGGTTGAGTGCCGGTTGAATTCATCCGACCGATAAAATTTCCCCCGGTCGAGAGCCGATTGTACTAGACTCTAAGGTAAACAATTCACGATGGCTATCCGATGGAAACGACATCGGACGGGTCAAATCATCTGAAAAGGTCTCTTGTCAAAAAGATCATCGGTTGAGTGCCGGTTGAATTCATCCGACCGATAAAATTTCTCCCGGTGGAAAGCCGATTGTACTGGACTCTAAGGTTAAAAATTCACGATGGCTATCTGATGGAAACGACATCGGACGGGTCAAATCATCTGAAAAGTTCTCTTGTCAAAAAGATAATCGGTTGAGTGCCGGTTGAATTCATCCGACCGATAAAATTTCCCCCGGTAGAGAGCCGATTGTACTGGACTCTAAGGTAAAAAATTCACGATGGCTTTCGATGGAAACGACATCGGACGGGTCAAATCATCTGAAAAGGTCTCTTGTCAAAAAGATCATCGGTTGAGTGCCGGTTGAATTCATCCGACCGATAAAATTTCCCCCGGTCGAGAGCCGATTGTACTAGACTCTAAGGTAAACAATTCACGATGGCTATCCGATGGAAACGACATCGGACGGGTCAAATCATCCGATATCCAACCGATGATCTTTTTGACAAGAGGCCTTACTTGTTCGCATGAATTTTTCAATTTTGCTTCAAAATGCCCTGATGGGTTTATTTCCCAAATGAAATTCATCATTTTCGTGAAAGCCAATCGGGTTTTCACCACAATGAACAAAAAAGTGGATTCTACGTCACGACAATAATCTGGTTTGATTTTCCCATGATGAACACATAAGGGGGCGCTATGCAAGAAATGTAAAACACTATGGCGCGCGTTTTATTTGGAAAAAAAAAATCAAGGTGGCGTTTTACCGGTTGTCTGGAGCAACTTTTTACGGACTTTTTTTGGCAAGATGAAGTTCGGATAAACTATGTTTACGAAATGATGGCTTAAGCTCGGGCTCAGGCTTCGTCTCCGTCTGACAAAACCTGAAAATCCAGGTTGTGGTTTATTTCCAAATTTGAAGGTTTGTTGCCTTGATAGGTAAAGAGTATTCACCAAGAAATTGGGGCCAAACGCTTGTTTTTACATGCCTGAGATATTATAACGAGTAATAATTATAAATAATGACCGAAGACTAAGCCCGTGCCTGAGCTAAGCCTTCATTTCGAAAACGGCCTATTGACCCGATAGACGTCTTGTTGGCAACGCCTTGCGAACTCTTGAGGGCGCACTATTGCGAAAATGTCCTCAAGACGTCGTGAACGCCAAAGTTCCTTTCAGGAGTTTTGGAAGTAGGAGCTACTTCGAAGTATGTACATTTAATTCGAATTACTGTCTTTTTCTCTCAGCACAGTCTATATCCCTCTCGACTTATTTCCTCTTATTCGAGTGTTATAAGTCCACACAAGTATTCGTCATTTGTTTTGTTTGTGTTTTTGTTAAATTATTTTCGTGTTCTATTCGGTGGGCCGATCGGCCAACAGAGGGCGCTATTTATCACAGAGGCTATCAATCTTATTACGACGCAAATTAATGAATGCAACTTTCCAAAGTTTATTTTAAAGATTTGTTTTGACATGTCTACGCAATCTCGGTTTTTAAAAGCCACCATGCCGGCGATTATTGTTTGTGTTTTGTTTCCTTATGAAATGGTGATGGAATTTACAGTATTAAGTGCTGTGTGATTTTGGTCAAGCACTGTCGGTATAGCTGAAATGAAGGAAGCCCCTTACTGCCATCGTGTGTTTTATTTTATTTTATTTTTAATTCACGAGGTTTGGCAGTTTTCCCAGGTTGGTAACTGCGGCTCCGTGAATCTAATGATTGCGACAAAGAGAATAGTATCTCATCGACACGTGGGTCTTTGTATTGAAGACACCCATAGTATTGTTGTTATTTTTCTTTGTATTCTTGACACAGATCTGTTTTTAAGTATCCGTGAGTGCAGATTGAAGGAAAACATGCCTTTCTGCAATTCTCTAATCATTCGTGGCTTCCCGAATCTTGGTCAGGAAAACCACCATTTTGTCAGACTGACAAGCTATGTCTAATTAGGACTGTGGAAACTGTATGATGTTAAGGTTGGTTGTAAAGTTCTGTATAGACACGTGCTATATTGTAAATACAAAAAAAATACAAATAAAATAACGCTGTGAAAGTATTAATACCGCTTTCAAGGTTCACATTGTTGTTCAAAGATTGAAAAAGGGCAAGACAAGGCGAGGCGGGATGGGCCAGTGCAGGGCAGGGCAGGGCAGGGCAAGGCAGGGCAGGGCAGAGCAGGACAGGGCAGGACATGACATGACATGACAGGGCAGGGCAGGGCAGGGCAGGGCAGGGCAGAGCAGAGCAGGACAGGGCAGGACATGACATGACATGACAGGGCAGGGCAGGGCAGGGAAGGGCAGAGCAGGACAGGGCAGGACAGGACAGGGCATGACAGGACAGGACATGACAGGGCAGGACAGGGCAGGGCAGGGCAGGGCAGGGCAGGGCAGGGCAGAGCAGGACAGGGCAGGAAAGGACATGACAGTGCAGGGCAGGGCAGGGCAGGGCAGGGCAGGGCAGGGCAGGGCAGGGCAGGGCAGGGCAGTTGCGACGCAGGACATGGCAGGGCAGCCCCACCATCAAACCAAGACCATCCTGCAGTACCCCACACAACCCTCCGCTCTCAACAATAAACCCTGCGTGACGCGTTCGTCAGTGTAACCCGCCAGATTAATACCCGCCAGCTCTCTCAACCCGATGATATTATCATACACAAACACAAACAAACAAGCCCACCCAGACTCGCTCACAGAACCAGGGGCCATCCCGGATTCGCAGCTGAGGGAGCGGATATTGCCTAGCTCGGAGGCAACACCTATTGGTGGCACCGACTTGGGAAATAAGTAAGGTATCGTTCCCTGCTCCCGCGAGAGCGCATACATAACGCGGCTACTGCACACTAGGCTATGATAACGCGGTTGGATTTCAGATGCTCCTGCTACTTCGGTAAAAAAAAAAAAAGTCCGTGATAACAGAAAGGATTGCTTACGGTGTTTTTTTTTTTTTTTTTTTTTTGGGGGGGGAGGGGCATGGCAGGGCAGGGCAGGGCAGGGCAGGGCAGGGCAGGGCAGGACAGGGCAGGACAGGGCAGGACAGGGCAGGACAGGGCAGGACAGGGCAGGACAGGGCAGGACAGGGCAGGACAGGGCAGGGCAGGAAAGGGCAGGAAAGGGCAGGAAAGGGCAGGGCAGGGCAGGGCAGGGCAGGACAGGACAGGGCAGGACAGGGCAGGACAGGACAGGGCAGGGCAGGGCAGGACAGGGCAGGACAGGACAGGGCAGGACAGGGCAGGGCAGGGCAGGGCAGGGCAGAGCAGGGCAGGACAGGGCAGGATAGGGCAGGGCAGGGCAGGGCAGGGCAGGGCAGGGAAGGGCAGGGCAGGGCAGGGCAGGGCAGGACAGGGCAGGACAGGGCAGGACAGGGTAGGGCAGGGCAGGGCAGGGAAGGACAGGGCAGGGCAGCTTGGATCCGTAGGGCCGATGGGCCATTACGTCGATGTTTGCGTGTGTACGACCCGGATCTTATCCCGCTCTCTATCTCTCTGCCATCTCTCCATCTATCTCCATCTAACCTTAAATCTCTCTCTCTCTCTGTCAATGCATGTTTCGGCTTTGCTTAAATTGGCAATGGAGGCTTAGATTTAGGAGTGGATACAATTTGGCGCATCCCACCAAAGAAAACATCATTCAAATCGTCGTTCGAATCTATTTTTCGTCTAGTGGCCACCGAGCGTCGACATGTTCGCCCCTTATTATAATGTTATAATTTGTGTCCCTCTCCTGTGTTAGCGCCACTTTCGCAATGCCGGGAATTGTTCTCCCCGTACGACCCTGGCAGCGGTTTCCGCCGTTTGTTGCTCTGCAATTTCTTCTCGCCTTTCTCTTGCTTGCTCTTCAAACAGCGCGGTATGATCGGGAGGATATGTGTATCGACCAGGGAAGCGTTGGAGCGTGGAAGGAGCCACCATTTCCGGTGAACGTCGCTCGAAAGAAAAAGGCTTCGCTCCTCACAATTAATAACGCCTCCTGCTCCTGCCATAAATATTCTCTCCCTCTCGCCTCTCCTTCCCCCCCTCTCTCTCTATCTATCCATGTCTCTCTCCCTCTCCCTTTCCCTATCTCTCTCTTTCTCCCTCTTTCTCTTTCTCTCTCCCTCTCTCTTTCACTCTCTCTCCCTCTTTTTCTCTCTCTCCCTCTCTTTAGAGCTCTCCCGCTCGCTCTTTCCCTCTCTCTTCTTCTCTCCTTCCCTCTCTATCTCCCTCTCTCTTTCCCTATTTTTTCCTCTCTCTCTCTCCCTCTTTCTCTCTCTCCCTCTGTTTTTCCCTCTCTCTCTCCCCCTTTCTCCATGTCTCTCTCTTTCTCTCTGTCCCTCTCTTTCCCTCTCTCTCCCTCTTTCTCTCTCCTTTTCTCCCTCTCTCTCTCTCTCTCCCTCTTTCTCTCTCCTTTTCTCCCTCTCTCTCTCTCTCTCTCTCTCTCTCTCTCTCTCTCTCTCTCTCTCTCTCTCTCTCTCTTTCTCTCTCTCTCTTTAGAGTGGATAAAAAACGTCCTTCGCAACCATCTATTTTTCGTCTAGTGGCCACCGAGCGTCGACATGTTCTCTCCTTATTATAATTTCATAATTTGTGTCCCTCTCCTGTCTATTGTCGAAGCGCCACTTTCGCAATGCCAGGCATTTTTTTCTCCCCGTTCGACCTTGGCGGTGGTTCCCGCCATTATTTTTGTTGCTCTCCCGGCCGTTCCTTCTCACCTTCCCTTGCTCGCTCTTCAAACAGCTCGGTATGATCGGGGGATATGATGTGTATCGAAGAGGGAAGCGTCGGAGCGTGGAAAGAGCCACCGTTTCCTGTGGGCGTCGCTCGTGAAAAGTCAGGCATTCTAAGAAAGAAATGGCTTCGCTCCTGATCGCAATTAATAACGCCTCCTGCTACGTGCTGCCCGCTTTCAATTGGCTGCAGTCGATTATTCTCTCCCTTCCCCTCCCCCTCTCCCTCTCCTCCTCCCTCTCTACCACCAGCCTATAGCTGCGCTCTCCCTATACAGAGAGACCGACCTTGCCCCCCGCTCGCCCACTCTCTGTCGAGACGCTTGAGCGGAGACACCGGAGCGACTCGCCGTTTCTCCTCTCTCCGACATTCGGGAGACTTTCTTGACGAAATACGACGACTTTTCTCCGAGACTCGTCAGTCAGCGCGTAATGGATGTGGAGGCTGTGTTCGTTCTAATGTCGGTGCTCACGGGTAAGGTCACCCTTTTCTCTTCCAAAAAGAATATTCGAGCCCCCCTCCCCCCCCAAAAAAAAAAAATAAATAAATAAATAAATAAATTAAAAAAGTAATAATAAAAAAACAAAAAACAAAAATACATTTTACTTTTTTACTGTTGCAAAGAAAACTTTATTCCGAATTCAGGAGGGATACAAAGCAAATAAGGGAAATATACAAAGTGGGATAATTGCACTTAAAAGAAAAGAAGGTTCATGATTTTTTTTTTAGAAATTTATAGAAATGTTGCATTATTTTGTTTAAACGGTTACTTTACTTTGAACAAAATTACAAAATAACTTCTGACTTTGTGCGTCCAAGAACTCAGAAAAAATCCCAAAGCAGAGGCATACGCCATGTCTTGAGTCCGAGCAGCTGCTTAGGAAGGAAACAGAGAGGACCAGAAAAAAATAAAATAATAAATAAAAAATAATACAAATAAATACAAAATAAAATAAAGTGATATACAAAAATTTTGCAAACTGCTTACTGACGAAATTTTTCAAAATGCAAATCTCAAAATTTAGTGGGCCTGACGTTTCGATCCTAGCAGGACCTTTCTCAAAAGACTTTTCTCAAAGGACCTTTCTCAAAGGCTTTCTCTGCCTTTAAGAAAGGTCCTTCTAGGATATCGAAACGTCAGGCCCACTAAATTTTGAGACTAACAAATAAAATAAAAATAAAAATATATCAAACAAGAATCATAATAAATTTAAATAAATAAATAAAAAATAAATATGGAAAAAATACAATCTGAGGGCCTGACATTGCAATCCTACTCGGAATAAAAACATTGGAGAGACAAACTTGGGTGGAACATTATTTTCACCCAACAATTCAATCGGTCCATTTTTTTGTTAGCTTTTGGGCTTTTGTTGAGTAATAAATTAATAATGTTTCATCCTACGCCATTCTAACTGCTTGATCAATTATTGATCAATATTATCATAGGAAAGGCTTAAGAGTAGAAACAAGTGAAGAAGATGGGAACGTCAGGCCCACATGGTATTTATTTTTAGATTCGTCAAATTTGTGTCATTTGACCTTTTGGGGGGTTTTGTTTCGATAATCTCTTTCTAGCATGCTAGCCTGTCATTGATTTTTTGGGGGTAGATCGGATAATGAATTATATTGTTAAATAATTTTTCTATTTTTTTGCCACTGTTTCACAAGTATATACAAGGGAGTATTCTAAAATTGTTTGTGAGACTGTATAGGACCCCAGTGAGAAGCAAAGCTTGTAATTATGGCCCCTAATACATAAATAAATTAAGTTTGTTGGTTTTTTTAGACTAAAAACAACAAAACACATACAACATAGGACGCTACACATACTCCGCATAGCAATTAATAAGGCGATGTACATAAATGTTGCAAACTGCTTACTGACTAAAATTACCAAAATGCAAATCTTAAAATTTAGTGGGCCTGACGTTTCGAACCTAGCAGGACCTTTCTCAAAGGACCTTTGAGAAAGGTCCTGCTATGATCGAAACGTCAGGCCCAATAAATTTAATTAATAAGGCGTTAGACATATCAATTAAAAAGGGGTGAGGGTCTCAAACTCATTATTCAATATCTTGTATGGTATCACAATAGTTATTCATTAAGATAATTATTGTTTTAGGTTGCCTTTGAAGGTTGACAAAATTAATGAGTTCCACAGCCTCGGTCTCTCATCGAATTTACATTGGACATTCTAGCAGCTAATGATTGACTTCGAGAAACGAACTCCAAAGAATTGGGCTTTTCTGATCTTTACCGCCACGAACCAATTAAAATCGAAAATTTGCATTTATCGTTCTTATTTTTTTTTTTAGAAATGCATTTATATTTACAAAATCAAATGGTAGCCACACATTTTATTTGTATTCCTGAATCATAAATATTCATGATAATTATTAGTAAGACTAATGAATATTAGTAATAGGCCTCCTGATAAATAATTATTAGCAATATTCATAAATATAGTACATGAATTTAGTTACATTCATGAATATAGTACAATTCATGAAATTAAGTAATATTCAAGAATTCATTTCATATACATGAATGCCATCATATTTTACGAATTCTGCTGATTTTCCTGATTTGAAGTATTTTTCCTTACAAAGAGTCAATAGGTATGCAAGGTTAGCATTGTTACCAATATGAATTCCATAAATATCTTTGAATAGAAGTAACGTACCTGAAGTGAATTTATATTGCTTGAATGCCGTAAAATAATTCTGAAAATTCAATGGATATTCAGTGATTATATCACCGATTTTGAATCACATTAACATTCATGGGATCCCTAGAATATCCCTTGATAATCGTCAGTCAAAGTACTTGAAAGCCGATAATTATCATTAATCTCGTAAGGTGATATACAAAAATGTTGCAAACTGCTTACTGACTAAAATTACCAAAATGTAAATCTTAAAATTTAGTGGGCCTGACGTTTCGATCCTTTCTCAAGCAGGACTTTTGAGAAAGGTCCTGCTAGGATCGAAACGTCAGGCCCACTAAATTTAATTAATAAGGCGTTAGACATATCAATTAAAAAGGGGTGAGGGTCTTAAACTCATTATTGAATATCTTGTATGGTATCACAATAGTTATTCATTAGGATAATTATTGTTTTGGGTTGCCTTTGAAGGTTGACAAAATTAATGAGTTCCACAGCCTCGGTCTCTCATCGAATTTACATTGGACATTCTAGCAGCTAATGATTGACTTCGAGAAACGAACTCCAAAGAATTGGGCTTTTCTGATCTTTACCGCCACGAACCAATTAAAATCGAAAATTTGCATTTATCGTTCTTATTTTTTTTTTTTTTAGAAATGCATTTATATTTACGAAATCAAATGGTAGCCACAAACATTTGTATTCCTGAATCATAAATAGTCAGGATAATTATTATCAATAATAATGAATATTAGTAATACGCCTGCTGATGACTATTAGCAATATTCATAAATATGGTGCATGTAATATTCATGAACTTAGTTACATTCATGAATAAAATTATAGTAAAATTCATGAAAATAAGTAAAATTCAAGAATTCATGAAAATAAGTAAAATTCAAGAATTCATTTTTCATGTACATAAATGCCATCATTTTTACGATTTCTGATGATTTTTCCTGATTTGAATTTTGTTTCCTTACAAAGAGTCAATAAGTATGCACAGTTAGCATTGATACCTATGAATTCCATAAATATCTTTGAATAGAAGTAACGTACCTGAACTGAATTTATATTGATTGAATGCCGTAAAATAATTCTGAAAATTCAATGGATATTCAGTGATTATATCACCGATTTTGAATCACATTAACATTGATGGGATCCCTAGAATATCCCTTGATAATCGTCAGTCAAAGTACTTGAAAGCCATTAATTATCATTAATCCCATGATTACATGAAGGAATTCCATCCATTTCAACGAAATCAATGAATATTCTTCAAATTCCTAAATTAAATTGATAGTGAATGAATTTCATTAAAACTATTTAATTATGTTCGTATATGTGACCTGGCGCAGCGACATGAGGAATATCCCACCAAAACACTTTTCGAATAAACAACGCCTGAAGTCAAAGTATCTTCTCAATTCGATAAAAAAAAAATCAATTTTTGTTTTGTTGTATTTTCGGAAAATTAATGTATTGGAGGATATTATGTCCAAAGGATTTTTCCGAAATCCGTCTCTAAATGTTGAAAAAAACGAGGATTTTTGGGGAGCGTTTGTGTACTGTTTTCATGAAAATGTAAAGTTCCTGCCTTTTTGAATGGCCGCTTTCGAGAGTTAGACTGGTGCTGCTATTATTGTGTCTGGTGCCAAATGAACGAGCGAAGTCCCCTTGTACTATTTTCAACAAAGTTCACACGGAAATAAATTTGATATCATTAGAAAGCTAATGGTATACTCTTTCACATCATTAGAAAATCTCAAAATCTCAAAAGTGGGGGTCATTCCTCATTATGCTGTGCCGGGTCACATTTATGCCGAATGCCGCAGTCTCTTAACTTTTAACAATTCCATCATCAATAATCATAATGTCTAATAATGCATACAAATGTGGGTGTAAGTTCCCCAATCCCCATGAATATTCAGGAACCTCGGAGACCTGTGAACATTAATAATTAAACAATTATTATTTTTTCCCTCCTAGTTCTGGCGTCTTGTCACCAAGTGTGCTTCTTGGGATCAGAGTACGACCCACGGTCTGGTGAGACCCGTTGGTACTTACCGTACAAAGACCCGTGCCAATGCTTCGCCATACGCATCGCTGGGGTGAGCCTCCATCGTGCCCCACCCTACCTCCAGGGGGCGCCCTACTACCTGGACCAGCCCTTCGAAACCGAGGACCGTGACGAGATACTGGAGTTTTTCAAATGCGGAGAGATAAGTGAGAAAGGTATTGGACACTGACAGTTGCCATATTGGTGCCAGGTTTGGGTTGTTATCGGAGGGTTTCTTTTACAGAACAAGAAGCGAACTTGAGATTCAACCAATAAGTGAAGCTGTGCATACACTAATGCGCATGCGCACAGCCCATCACTCACCAGGCCGTTCACTCGAGAGAACGGGAAGATGTTTTTTGTTGCGTTCGAAAAAATGTTAGGCAGCATCCAAGCCACGATCTGACAGAAGTCATTCAATATATCAACTGCCTTTCATAAGTCAATACTTGTTACCCTACAGTCAATATTTTAAACGCAGTGGCAGTCGTCCGTGTGGTTCCCTGACTTGATTGTATGTCGTCAGCATTGCAGGCTGGTTGAACCAGTCTATTAGCTGATAGTCTGGTTCCAAGAGCTAGACATCCTGACAAATACTGTGAAGTCAGGGAGCCACACGGACGACTGCCGTAACAACAGCCACTGCGTATTTTAAAAGCACCGTCGGTCAAAATGTCGGTCAGATATACATCGCTTATTTCTTTCCAGTGCGCGCTGTGCCGGTAGTACCCGTACCATGAATCATATCATGCGCAACGAATTCTCGCCTCTATCGAATAGACGGATGGGAATTTCAGAGTTCTCCGAGACCAAATTGCTGACGGTTAGTACATATCTCTGCTTGACCCTTTCAGGTGAATGCATGGAGCCTGGTCCGTTGGGACTGGAAGACGGCACCATTACTGACAGTCGCATCACAGCATCGTCGTCCAAACCCAGCCATGGGCGTCTTGGTGGTAGTGGTAGCTGGAGGCCATAGTAGGTTCTTATAAATCACCCAACAGGCTTTGAATGAACGACGATATTCTTCGGCAAGCGTTCGGAATAAGATTATAGACTTTACCCGAAGCCACCGGCTTGGACTTCGAGTCAAGAGCCGCAGAGGTCGGCTGAGAATCATTTTAATTCCACGCTGCCGACTTTCCTAAGAACGATTTTGGACAACTAACATTCAAGCTTATGCCTTTCTCTTGCTGATAATGTGTCCGCGCATTGTGCGATTAATCAACGTAGGTTCTTCTCCATTTCTATGATTTTTTTCCCCAGAATAATGACCAGACTATTATAGTCGCAAATCAAGACGGTCGGCATCGGGTCCTTGGTATGAGTCACCTTTAACTGCGATCCTGCCGAAACTTCATCAGTGTATTATTTTGACAATACTTGTTTGGACAATTCATTTCTAGAAGAAAAAACACATGGACAAAAGCCCCACTCAGTCAGCAAATTGCACAATCAACATTCATGGCGTATTTGCATAGCGAACTATGGAAAGAAAAACAAAATGTGAAATTAGGAAAAGAAACGTGGACATTGAATCGAATCTTTGACAGAATATTTTTCACAGTCAATATATGTGACCCGGCATAGCATAATGAGGAATAACCCCACTTTTGAGATTTTGAGATTTTCTAATGATGTGAAAGAGTGTACCATTAGCTTTCAAATGATATCAAAATATAACATCCACTAATACTTAAAATTTCCGAAAATACAAAGAAAAGAAAATTTATTTGTAATCGAATTGTGAAGATACTTTAACTTCAGGCGTTGTTTACTCAGAAAGTGTTTTGGTGGGATATTCCTCATGTCGTTGTGCCGGGTCACATATTTTCTTTAATTTGTCTGACGGTGGAATTTAAAGAGATCTATGCGCATTGTGTGATTCAATGGACGCATAGAAAATTGATAACATATCTAATATGACCCTTTCTCTAGGCCAGTTACACCAAAACCAGTTTAGAAAGTCTGAAAATGGTTTAACCTGTATAATAGTGAGTCAATGCTAATTGAATTCATATTCTGTCTGGAATACCTATAACATCAGCATGAATAAAGAAATGGTAGCTGCTGGCAAGTGAACGCGTTTTTATTTTCTTTGATATAGCGGCTATCCTGAAGGGAGTTGGATCCAGGTGGATCTGGTCAACAGTACTGTGGTGACCGGCGTAATCACACAGGGAGCACTCGTCGTCGGCATTACATGCCGTGTAACGCACTATCAGGTGGCCTATAGGACCGAATCGTCATCTAACCTTCAGTACGTGACCAATGCTAATGGAACCAAAAAGGTATGCCTATACTTGCATTCCAGTCCATGACTCGTTTCAGAGCCCTCCTCATAGTCCTACGACCCTTTCTTTACAAAGTGACATGTCTCTGTGTCGAAGGTGTGAACACATCAAGCAAGGCAGCATCCTCTTAATTACAATTAAAATTTTGATCATCAAGGCCAAGTCATCAATGAGTTGTCATTTGAGCTCCAAATTTTCTGTATTTCATATTTGCAATGTCTCCATTTAATATGCAACCTTTTCCGTAGGCCACACATTTCAATGAAAGAAGATTACCAGAAGAAAATGGGCATGATTTTAATGGAGAAGCTATTTTTTTTACACTACACTTGGTTTGTATCAAAGATCTTATTGAGCGCAAAGCGCGCAAGACAGATTACTTTCAGCAAGTACGCACTGGACGCCATTTTAGTGAGAAACGGAATCTGTCGTCCGCTTTAAGTGCTCCAGAAATGAAGCGAGAGAGTCACAAACAATAACAAAGATACAACTTTGGATGCGTGATCAGAATGTGATAACTTTCGATGTGATGTGACCACGAAATGGAGAGAATGTGTGCGACTTTGCTTACTAACATGACGCCCAGTGCGTACTTCATTCGGATGCGTGTGATCTCGCAAAAGTAGGCAATCTTGCGCGTTTCGCGCGCTATAAGATCGTTGGTTTGTATGTATCATGAATTCTGTTAGTTTTTGATTGAGATGCACCTATGCAATTCAACGTTTGTTCTTTTGCCTCTACCAACAAATGATAGTTCTGCCTATTAGAATGGTCCTGCTAGGATCGAAACGTCAGCCCCTTTTAAGTTTCAGGAGTCAAATAATTGGTCTTTGAAACATTGTGCCTTGTGGTATAATATTTTGACTAAAGAATTATGCAAAGATGTTACAAATTGGTTTCTGACTCAAATAACCAAAAATAACAAATTTGGAGGGCCTGACATTTCGATCCCAGGAGAATGTTCTACCTTCGAGAGTGGTCCTGATAGGATCGAAACGTCGGGCCCTCCTATTTTTGTTATATTATCTTGACCAATGAACACATTTCTCGACGTTCTTCACACTATTATCTTTAAATGTGACCCGGCACAACGACAAGAGGAATATCCCACCAAAACACTTTTCGAGTAAACGACGCCTGAAGCTAAAGTATCTTCACAATTCGATTAAAAATAAAATAAAAAAAATAAAATTTGGAAAAGTTAAGTATTAGAGGTAATTATAATTTGATATCATTTTAAAAGCTAATGGTATACTCTTTCACATCATTAGACAATCTCAGAATCTCAAAATAATGTGGGGGTTATTCCTCATTATGCTGTGCCGGGTCACAAATGAGCTAGTCGGCTTATAGATGTTGCTGGCACTCCGAGGTCTCAATGTTTCAGGATGTTTCTACTTTCATTCCAGACGTTCGAGGGTAACTTGGTGGAGACTGCCGATGATCAAGTCACCAATACCTTTGATCCAAGCATTGAGGCGACCGCGGTGCGTATATTGCCTACGGCCTGGGCCAACGGAGTGCGAATGCGCCTGGAGTTGCTTGGATGTCGTGCTTAAAGGTCAACTGCAACACATTTGGGAATTATTCTTCTAATATCATTTCAAAAAATACTATGGTGTCAGAAAAATCCATCCTTTTTTTTTTTTTTTCGAATTCTAAACTTTGGGAAAGAATGTAAAAAACCCCAACAATTCAAGTTTGGAAGGGGGAGTAGCCACGCCCCCGTTGAGGCAGTTCTTGATGACGTCACGGGGAGAAGACTCGCTTCATTGTGCGTTCGGATATACCAAAAGTCAGTACACGTTTTTCAAGAGAACCGATTCCAGGTGTAAATATTGGCCAAAGGCCAGCAAATGGCAGCAAAAGTTCGTTGTTGAAGATATCAGCAGTGGAATTTACGTGTATTTATTCCGTGAACATGATCAGTCCCATTTGGACGTCAAAAATCACGCGGACACGAAACGAAATAATCCGACCCGCCAAAGCATGCAGTACAGTGTACATTTCGAAGCTTGTTTTTTTTTTTAAGGAGAACATTGGGACTCATAAATGTATGGCTTTGCAACGCGTTCCCGACTTTTTGCCATCGGAATACCATTTTTGTTTCAGCAGCTCTATCCTTGCTATCGTATTCGGAAAGAAAAATTAGGAAAGACGTCTCGGTCAGCAAACTGTTCACGCTGTTTCGTCGAGAAAAAGACTGGCGCCGCGCTCAAAAAAAAAAGGTGCATTACCTACTGATTGCGTCAGGGAACTCCATCGATTAAGTGTGTACGGCCTTCGTGAGGAGAGAAAACAAATGTGACCCGGCACAGCATAATGAGGAATAACCCCACGATTGAGATTGATAATTTTCTATTCAGTATGTTGGCGAGACCAAAAACACCCCCCAAAAACGGATCTATGGCCATAGGTCTACTATCAAAACTGGTAAAATGGACACCCCTGTTGGGTATCACTTCAACCTCCCTGATCATTCGATATCAGATATGAGTGTACTGGGCATAGAATCACTTGGTCACCGTAGTAATGCTGTCCGTCTTAGCCGTGAGAAAATGTGGATGAAGCGTCTTCGGACTATTCAACCACATGGTCTCAACATCCAGGAGGGTAATGACTAACACCATGCAGCTTTCTGATAATCCTTCTTTTGTGTTCAGTCCTTCACACTTCTCTCTTTGATCTTTTCTCCCTCTTGTCACTAATCCCTACCCTACTCCTTGCACTTCTCTTTGATCTTTCCCCCTCCTCTCACTAATCCCTACCCCACCGCTTGCCCTTCCCTTTGATCTCTCCCTACCAGCTTCACTCTTTGTCCTTTGTTTCTCATCCGTGTCCTATTCACTCTCCCCCCCCCTTCCTCCATGTACATGTATCTGTTTTGTCCTTGTCACTCTGCCTTTGAGAAAGGTCCTGCTAGGATCGAAACGTCAGGCCCACTAAATTTTAAGATGTGAAAGAGTATACAATTAGCTTTCAAATGATATCAAAATATAATATCTAATACTTCAAATTTCCGAAAATACCCCCAAAAAGAAAATTGATTTGTGATCGAATTGTGAAGATACTTTAACTTCAGGCGTTGTTTACTCAAAAAGTGTTTTGGTGGGATATTCCTCATGTCGTTGTGCCGGGTCACAAATCTGCTTTCACCCCTCGACGTAAAGAATAGCGCCCTCGATAGCGACGGGCATATTTTGAATCAATTAAAACTTCTTCTAAGCTCGAAATTGTGTTTGATCTGCTATTATAATGCACCGATAAACATCATTTAATGCCAAATTAGGATTATCTAGTGTTTGCACTTCGGCTGACCTTTAAGTAATGCACCTCACGAGAAACCAATGGAGGCACAGACTACCACCTAAAACCATCTACACGATTCCGTATATAAACGATATCTATAGGGACCAACGGCGGAGTGTGATCAACGCCGGTTGCCCATTCTATGGTACCATCTGATTGTGTCCTACCAAAGGCAAGTTACACAGAGTCAATTTTCAATTTTAAATTCCAACTCACCTTGTGTATTATAGTTTGTAAGGTAGAAAAAAGCACGGTATTTCAAATAGGAAGTGCTTTTCATGTAATTGTGTCCCGGCACAGCATAATGAGGAATAACCCCCGCTTTTGAGATTTTGAGAATTTCTAATGATGTGAAAGAGTATACCATTAGCTTTTAAATGATATCAAATTATAATATCCTCTAATACTTATTTTTTTTATTTTTTTTAAAATCTAATTGTGAAGATACTTTACCTTTAGGCGTCGTTTACTCGAAAAGTGCCGTGTCACAATTTTACATTATTACGTTATGACGAACACGGACAAAAATGCCCTCTGCCTATTTATTGAAATTCAGTTTTTTCACAATATAATGAAAAAATATTTGTTGTCGTCGGTAAGAAAGTGTTTTAGTTTTGCTCATCAATTTTAAACAGCAACTAGTTTGTAAGGTATTTCACTTTCGAAGTTATACAACTTTCATTTAAATTTACACCATTACATTATGATGAACACGTAAAATAATGTCCTATACCTATTGCTTTTATTGAAATTCAATTTTTCACAATATCATCAATTATGTTTTGGTCGCCGGTAAGAAAGTTTGTTAGTTTTGCTTTTTAGTTTTAAAGACCAACTCATCGTGCAATTGAATAGTCTGTACGGTAAAAAACAAACATGATATTTCACTTTTGAAAGTTTTTGACTTTCATTTGATTTAACATTATGACAAGCACGACAAAATAATGATGTTCTTTGCATATTTATTTGAATTATTTTGTTAGATAATGTTATTTAGTCTTGCTTATCAATTTTAAAGAGCAACTTCTGGGAAAGTTAAATAGTTTGAACGGTAAAACACACATGGTACTTCACTTTCGAAGTAATATGTCTTTCATGTGATTTTACACCATTACATCATGACGAACATGAACAATAATGTCCTCTGGCTATTTTATTGAAATTCCTTTTTTTTTCACCATGTAATATTAAGTTGTCGTCGATAAGAATGTAAGAATGTAAGTTTTGCTTTTCTTAAAATTTAGTTTCGATCCTAACAGGACCTTTCTCAAAGACAGATAAAGGTCCTGCTAGGATCGAAACGTCAGGCCCACAAAATTTTAATATTTGCATTTGGGTAATTTTAGTCAGTAACCAGTTTGCAACATTTTTGTATATCACTTTAAGTTTTGCTTTTCAATTATATCGTGCATAGTTTGTACGGTAGAAAAAGCACGGTATTTCACGTTCGGAGTTATATGACATTCATATGATTTTACACTTGTGACGAGCAGGAAATTAATGACCTTTCTCTATTTACTGAAATTTATTTGCAAATATTTTAAAAATGAAATAAAATTATGATGGTAACGAATTCTTTCAATGCGCCAACTACACCCTTTTTAATATTCTCCTGATGCTTTTTCAAATTGCTTTCGACCATTTTCAAATGGATTCGTTCCAAATCAAGTGACCACTTCCTTCACCTCCCATAGGCTCTTGTCCAAAATCCGGCTGCGGCTAAGGCTCAAAGTTTTTTTATCAATTTCTTTCGTCCATTTCGAAGTAAAAGGGTTAATGGTAGGCCTTTGGTATCGTTTTCGAGTGTTATACTGCGTTTTGAAAAATAATCGAAAGCTTAAACTCCGAGAAAGAACTCCAACCTGTGTTTTCATTATTTGGATAACTGAGACGAAGCCGGAGCCGAAGCCTAAGCCGTTTTTTTAACGGGTCATCATTATTGTGCGGTGATGTGTGCGTAGCGCCCTCTGTACTTTACAAATCCATGGATCAGGCTCGGGCTGAGGCTTCGTCTCCGTCTGACAAAATCTGAAATCCAGGTCGTGCATTATCGGCGAACTTAAAGGTTCGTTGGCTTGTTAAATACAGAGTGTTCACCAAGAAACTGGGACCAAACACGTGTTTCTAAATGTGGCATGTGGCATTTTAACGGGTAAGAGACATGCGACCGAAGCCTAAGCCCGAGCCGATAGTTTGTAAGCGGCCTAAGACAAAACAATTTCTAACTTTTGCACTCGATACTGTAAGCATGCCATGATTGGAATTTATTGTGTTCAAATTAGATGTATAAAATCAAAATTATATAGCTACTTACAATAATTATAATAATATCAAATTATCGGTTCGTATGAACACTTTGAAGGGCCTGACGTTTCAATCCAAGCAGGACCTTTCTCAAAGGCAGAATCCTTTCTGCCTTTGAGAAAGGTCCTGCTAGGATCAAAACGCCAGGGCCTACTTATTTTTGATATTCGCTTTTTGGTCATTTCAGTCAGTAAGCAGTTTGAAATTTTTTTGCGTATTACTGTTTATCATTATGCTATACTTAAGCTATATAATTGCGTATAATTATAAGATATTATATATATATATAAATAGCTATTCAATTGTGTGTATACAATATAATGATATATCTAATATCTATCATACAGTTTAAGCGGCTTTTTAATCTCAAATGTGACATAGAAGAGTAACTCAAGATTTGCACATCGCCACTACCATTTCGGGTTGCCTAGGCTACCTGCCATTTTGTACAATTGCTGGTCTTTCCGGTTATAGGCACAAATACCATACTACAAGTCCATATGTGACCCGGCACAGCATAATGAGGAATAACCCCCACTTTTGAGATTTTGAGATTTTCTAATGATGTGAAAGAGTATATATTAGCTTTCGAATGATATCAAATTTATTTCCGTATGAACTTTGTTGTAAATAGTACAAGGGGACTTCGCTCGTTCATTTGGCACCTGACACAATGTAGCTGCACCAGTCTAACTCCTCAAAAAGGCAGGAACTTTACATTTTCATGAAAACAGTACACAAACACTCGAAATCCTCCAAATCCTCGTTTTTTCAACATTATTTTAGAGACGGATTT
Organism: Luidia sarsii; assembly: GCA_949987565.1. Taxonomy (NCBI): domain Eukaryota; kingdom Metazoa; phylum Echinodermata; class Asteroidea; order Paxillosida; family Luidiidae; genus Luidia; species Luidia sarsii. Next base: position 2,054,576 of record OX465120.1, on the reverse strand, counting down.
CGGAAAAACCATTTGGACATAACATCCTCCAATACATTAACATTCCGAAAATGCCCCAAAACACAAATTGAATTTTAATCGAATTGAGAAGATACTTTGACTTCAGGCGTTGTTTACTGGCAAAGTGTTTTGGTGGGATATTCCTCATGCCGCTGTGCCGGGTCACATATTGATTTCATATTTACATCTTTGAAAATTTATATTTCTTTCTATTGTGAAAGGAGGGGTGATTTCATGAGCATTTCAACGTGCGGAAAACACGAAATAGTTCAAAACTTGTGGCCGAATATCAATCTGATAATATCTTAATTTTTGGTCTGGAATGGTTAGAGAGTGTGTGGCGTTTAGATTTTAATGGGTTTTTTTCGAAGCAGATCATGCATCGGCAAAAGGTCCTGCATGCTACCCTCAAACGTCAGACCCCAAAACTCAGATAATTGTTTCTAACCATGCTACCCAAATATGGAACCAGTTTGAATTTCTCGAGATCTATTTAAGTAATGGTAATAAACGTAATCGTTGATCAGTGTTAAAGAAATACTGGTGCTTTGTCGTGTACTATTATATGTGCAGAGCATTTTAGCTGTGTGACGTCATTGCCCCGCCATCCTCTCTTGGCCAAACCGTGGCACAGGGTCTAGAACGCTGGTGGTGGGCGCGCATGTGCACGTGAAGCACCAGTGTTCTATTGGTATACCGCTCTCTCCATCTCTCTCCGTCTCCCCTCTCCCAACCTCGCTCGTTCTCAACGTCACCCGCTCTCCCCTGCCCTTTAATCCCCTCCATGCAAACTCTCTCTCTACCCTTCTTGCCTCTCTCTCCATCTCCTATTCTCTCCATCTCCCTCCCTCTTCTTCCTCTCTCCCCTGCTCTTTCTGCCACTCACTCCCAACCCTCTCTCAATCCCTCCCTCTCTCTCCCTCTCCTCGTCTCTCTCTACCCTCCCTCTCTCCCCTTTCTATACCCTCCCTCTCTCTCTCCCTCTCTCTTTCCCCCTCCCTCCCACTCTCTCTCCCCTCTCTCTCTACCCCTCACTCCCCCGCTTTCTCCCCTCCCTCTCTGACTCCCCCTCTCTCTCCCTCCCTCCCTCCCTCTCGCTTCCTCTCCTCCTCCCTCCCCGTTAATTGCCATTTCACGGTTTAATCATTGACCCATAATCACTGCTTCATTAAACATTTTCCCGTTTTACGGTTTGCCGAGGGCTTTGGCGAAGGAAGGGGGACCAATTAGCTGTGCGGGTCAAGTCAGCGGGTAATAAAAACCATTCCTTAACGGATCGGCCAGTGACGACGCCACCGGAGTTCGATCTGACGTACGCGGCTCGTTCCCCTTGCGAGGCAGTAGTAACAAAAACGCTGATCACTCGGCAACGCAGCCGGGCGGGCATTGCTTCGCGTTTCACACACACAACTCCGTCTGGATCGTTCGGATTTCGAGGATTTTTTGTCTGGATCCCTCGAGTACTCTAGCGATAGGAAGCACCAAGGACAGGGTAAGCTCGCCTCCCCTTCAATCCTTCCTCTCGGTTGATCATAAATTCCATATTGTTCGTCGTCGATTCGTTGCAAGGCCTCGTCAATTTGAAGGGTTTTACTGGAGTCGCTGCCTCCACATGATTTTTGTGGACGCATTATGCTTCTTTCTAGGCATTGTTAAATTCATTATTTTCAATTCATGATGACCTTATCTGGAATTTCTGACAACTTATTGATAACCTTACTGATCCCTCTTGGTTTTGATTTGTTCATTTATTCATGCAACCACATCAACCACAACAATCACAGCAACCACAACAACCACAACAACCACAGCAACTATAACATCCACAACAACCACATCAACCATAGCAACCACAGCAACCACAGCAACCACAGCAACTATAACAACCACAACAACCACAACAACCACATCGACCACATCAACCACATCAACCACAACAACCACATCTACCACAGCAACCATAATAACCACAACAACCACAGCAACCACAACAACCACAGCAACCACAACAACCACAACAACCACAACAACCACATCTACCACAGCAACCATAATAACCACAACAACCACAACAACCACAACAACCACAACATTCACATCAACCACATCAACCACAGCAACTACATCAACCACATCAACCACAGCAACCACAACAACCACAGCAACCACAACAACCACATCAATCAAAACAACCACATCTACCACAGCAACCATAATTACCACAGTAACCACAGCAACCACAACCACAGCAACCACAACGACCACGACAACCACAACAAGAAGCAAATTCAAGAACAAAGCAACTATGTTCGGTCGTGTGAGCCTCACAATCTGCCGCTGACCTTCGATACTAAATTGAAAAATAATGGATCTTTCTGCTGTCGCTCACTGTGTACACAAGTATCGGTTCCTCGTGGTCTCGCATTTCGACAATTGATACCTTTACCTCATGAAAACTAGGCTTCAAAAATCGACTCGCCCTTCGTCACTCGATCTTTTAATTACCACCGACGACCTCCCGCGCAGCGGCTGTTTGCACGGGATATTGATTGCATAGTGATTGAACGCAGAGTGTGTGGATCTGCCCCCAAATGGCAGCACTATGAAAACAGAAATATTGCCAAAATATCCACATTCCAGTTACAATTCTATCGTATGAAGGATGTGATAATGCAGAAATGAGTGGTCAGTGAAGTGTTGGCCAACCCTGTTCGTTCTAATGTCGACTGTTTCACTCATTATTAATTGATTTAAAAAAAATAGTAGTTTCCTGACCAAAAAAACGTGTCCATTTCTTATCCACAATAATGTATATTCAAGAATAATTTCAACCAATACGGCAAGCTTTTATCGACATTTCTCACAAAATAATGTTATAGACGAAATATTAGTACCGGTATGGCAAACTGCTTTTAACACTGACTCAAGCGAGCAAAATATCATCCACATTTCCACATCTAGGGCCTAATAACAGGCGTCTGAAGTCCCAATCCTGACACGACCCTTCAGCCTTTGAAAAAAGGTCCTGCCGGGATCCAAACGTCAGGTTCCTTGGTCCCGGAGGAGAAGGCGGGGAAGGTGGGAGAGAAGGAGGTGGCAGTGGCGGCGAACCAGAAGGATGGAGAGAAGAAGATGGAGAAGAAGACATGAAGGAAAGACTACCGAGGAGAAAGACTGCAAGGGCGGAAGAAGTCACGAAGAAGTTTGTGAAGATCTGGATAGGATATAATTTTTTTATTTTGATTTTTTTTTTTACGTTGTATGTAATTCAGGTTGGTCGTTGGATGTACAACAGCGCTCACGAACAAATCTAATTGAAGGCTGCTCATGAGCTATTGCATATCGTTATCGCTAGACGACTCGTTGAAGCTTCAGGACTGCCTGGCCAGACGACTGTGTCAATACCGTTTCCCCGGCAACGCTCTGAAGCGCGGGAAACACTCTTGTGATAAGGAGACCGAGCTGGGCGCCCGAGCCACGAGCATTCGTGCTGAATTGTTATGAACTTTGAAGCCGCCCAATTAAATAGATTCATCAAGTGCTTGTGGTTCTTGAAAACAACCTCAGAACAACCTTCACTGGAGTCATTTGATCGGTCAAGGGAGAGAGGAAGGGAGGGAGGGATGGAAAGAGGGAGGGAGGGATGGAAGGAGGGTGGGAGGGGAGGGAGGGGAGGGAGGGGAGGGAGGGGAGGGAGGGGAGGGAGGGGAGGGAGGGAGGGAGGGAGGGAGGAGGGAGAGAGGGAGGGGAGGCAGACAGGCAGGCAGGCAGGCAGGGAGAGGAAGGGAGGGAGAGGAAGGGAGGGAGAGGAAGGGAGGGAGATAGATCTAGAGAGAGGTAGGGAGAGGCAGAAAGATGGAAAGGTAGGGAGACAGGGAAACAGAAATGGAGAGGACAGAGAGATGCGCAAGAACAAAAGGGGAGAACAAGAGGGTGTGCGAGAAAGAGGGAGGAGACAGATACATGTACAGAGTCAGAGAGAGAGAGAGGGAGAGAGGGAGAGAGAAAGAGACGGATTGTTCAAACATAGAAATGAGAGAGAGGAGGAGAGACAGAAACAGATAGACGTACAGAGAGAATATGGTTCAGGCAACTAACTTCATCTCCTTTCTATTTTCATTTCTTTTACCAGGCAGGTCTCTGTCGAGGTTCATCTCATGGAATCCGTGCAGAAAAACAACCTAGGGCGATATAAGAAGGCTCATGTGGCCGCATGGTTCTTTGTGCGCGTCAGTGAATATTTCTCACCATAACCTTCGCCGGCAGTCGACACGTGGTGTTGGTTTCGAGACCAGCAATGGTTCGGCGGTGGCTGCCTCGGACATGACGACCTCCTCTTTCTATCCACCGATGTGATAACGCACACAAAACACAGATCGGAGTTCCGCGTCGAAGGACCTCCGCGTGCGAACTCCGTGATGAATAATCGGTCCGTTGCGCGCGGCGCCGCTCGCGTTTCGGCTCCGTTAATTTACCGGTATACTGTACTCGTCTTCCGTGCGTGCAGGCGTGTGTTTGCCGATAAAATGATAGGCCTAGTGGTAGATCTTTAAGCATATAGGCCTAGCGTAGTTGATGGTCTTGCTTGTACTCGACTGAATCGTTAATCAGTGATTTATTTCATGTAGTAATTTACAGTGTTGGATAATGTTTTGGAATTCTTCTATTCACTATTCTTCTTTATCCTGCGACGCGCTTTCCCACTCTTTTGTCCGTTTGTCCGGATCTTAACAATCTTCCGTTCTTGCCCCCTCTCTCACCCCCCTCTCTCTCTCTCTCCCTTCCCCCTTTCTCTCGCTCCCATGTCTCTCTGCCCTCCCTCTATCCCCCTCTCTCTCACTCTCTTTCTCTCTTCCATCGTGTATCTTTCTCCTTCTTTCTCTCTCTATCTCTCCCCTCTTTATCTCAACTCCTTATCTCTCCATCTCTCCCCCTCTCTATATGAGTCACTATCTCTCTCTCCCTCTCTCCCTCTCTCTCTCTCTCCCTCACACCCCCTCCCCCTCTCTCTCTCTTCTCTCTCTCTCTCTCTCTCACTCTCTCTCTCTCTCTCTCTCTCTCTCTCTCTCTGTCTCTCTCTATCTCTCTGTCTCTCCACTCTCCCTCTCTACTTCCAATGACAACCGTGACATCAGCCACACCGCCGACGACCGCCGCCGATTCGTCTACGGGCGTCGGCACAACCACAACACCGACTCGTCATCACGGGTCTCCCGGCCCTCCCAGCTACCCGACCGCGCCCGCTGAAACGCCCAAGTACACACCAGACGTCTCAGCTTCATCAGCAGCAACCGGTACGTCCTTCATAAAATCCCTAACTAGTATCGTTCTTGCACCGTTGTTCTTGACCCGCATTACATTCGACGGGGAAATCGGCAAGGCCTCCAAACTGACTAACGAGACCCACGACAGACTCAGGAGACTGATCAGCAAGAGACCCATCGAAGTTTCTGCTTTGTAGTTATATATCTCGATACGACGTGTGCAACATGCGGGTTTAAAGCCCTACACAGCATCGGTAAGATCGAAAAACAGAAATGTTCACTTTACATGAAACTTATACAGTTTGAAGTTGGTTATAGTAGAAACTCGCACTGAAATATTTCTCTCTAAATGTTGTAATTAGGAGAAAAGAGTCAAAGAAATCGTTTACGTCTCACCGAGATCTAAACTATATTTTCGAACAGTACGGTTTGAATGCTGCATTTTCGCGAGACAAATGAAGCGGTTTTCACGATTTTCTCGAGACTCAGTTGACGATTGAGCTGAATTTTCACAGGTGTGCTATTTCATGCATGTGTTGGATCAGACAACGTGTGAATGCTATTCTTGACCTCGACCAATGTTGTGTAGGGGCTTTAAGGACCATTAGATCTTGCACTTTACGATACCGACCGGGGTTCGACTTCCACCGTCCGCCTGGATCCTAACTCGGTCGCAACGATCCCACTGTTTGAACCAGGCCTTCTTTTATTTCATTTTCAGCTCTCTTCACCGATCAGCAGCCGATGAGGTGCAGCGTGGGTGAGATTATCGTAAGTTACTCAGTCCATGAGGATATAACATGGGGATAATGCCCTCTTTCATCATCTTATCTCCTTCTCCACCTTCGCTACTCTCCATTCTTCCTCCTCCTCTGGTCTTATCTACTTGTCCTCATCTTCCTCCTCCTTCTTCCCCTTTCCTCCTTACCATCCTCCTTCTATCGTCCTCTTCCTCCACTTCCTCTTCTTCCTCACTTCCTCTTCCTCCTCTTCCCTCTCCTCCTTTCCTCCTCCTCTCCCCTCTCTCCTCTTCCTCTCTTCCTCCTCCTCTTCCTCTTCCTCCTCTTCCTCTTCTTCCTCCTCTTCCTTCTCTCATCTCTTCCTACTCTCCCTCCTCCTCTTCCCCACTTCCCCCTCTTACTCTTCTTCCTCCTCTTCCTTCTCTTCATACTCTTCCTACTCTCCCTCCTCCTCTTCCCCACTTCCTCCTCTTACTCTTCTTCCTCCTCTTCCTCTCTGCTCTTCTTCCTCTTCACCTCCTCTTCCTCTTCTTCTTCCTCTCTTCCTCTTCCTCCTCTTCCTCTTGGTCTCTTCTTCCTCTCAACCTCCTCTTCCTCTTCTCCCCTCCTCCTCATTCTCTTCCTCCTCTTCCTTCTCTTCTCTTCCTCCTCTTCTTCCTCTTCCTCCTCTTCCTCTTCCTCCTCTTCTTCCTCTTCCTCCTCTTCCTCTTCCCCCCTCTTCCTTCTCTTCCTCCTCTTCCTTCTCTTCATCCTCTTCCTCCTCCTTCCTCCTCTCCTCCTCTTCCTCCTCTTCTCCTCTTCCTCCCCTCTCCTCCCCTCCTCTCCATCCCATACTCTGCTCCACATCCCATGCTCACTGCCCCCTTCCCCACGCAGTTCGATTGCTTGCCAGAGAACACGACGGTCGAGGAGGCCAGACAGTTGTCCGAGCAGACGGACCTAGCGCTGACGGATCTACTGGCTTTGCTGGTATGGCTGCAAGACCACGACCAGATACCTTCCGGGGAACACAACGAGATACCTTACACCGAGGTCAGTAAACTGTCCACATCCACAAATGTGACCTGGCACAGCATAATGAGGAATAACCCCCACTTGGGGATTTTGAGATTTTCTAATGATGTGAAAGAGTATACCATTAGCTTTCAAATGATATCAAAATTATTTCCGCGTGAACTTTGTTATAAATAGTCCAAGGGGACTTTGCTCGTTCATTTGGCACCAGACACAATATAGCAG
>OX465120.1:1859536-2047133 GCA_949987565.1 Luidia sarsii | reverse complement strand
TTGGAGACTTCACTTGCTGAATGTGATAATAATATGTGACCCGGCACAGCGACATGAGGAATATCCCACCAAAACACTCTTCGAAACAAAGTATCTCCTCAATTCGATAACAAAAATCTATTTTTTTTTTATTTTTTTTTATCTAAATGTTGAAAGTGTTGAGTGTTTGTGTACTGTTCTCATGAAAATGTAGAGTTCCTGCCTTTTTGAATGGCCGCTTTCGAGGAGTTAGAATGGTTCTGCTATATTGTGTTTGGTACCAAATGAACGAGCGAAGTCCCCTTGTACTATTTACCACAAAGTACACACGGAAATAATTTAGATATCATTTGAAAGCTAATGGTATACTCTTTCACATCATTAGAAAATCTCAAAATCTGAAAATAATGTTGGGGTTATTCCTCATTATGCTGTGCCGGGTCACATATGGCTATAAGCGCTCTCTCTCTCTACATACTATAAATATACATGTAAATTGATTATTGATAATCTGTTATCGATTCCATTATTTGCAGTTGCTGGTTATCAATCGAGAGTAATGCCATATGGGCCTTTGTAGGACCGGCTTTAACCATCGTCACGGTATGCCTATACAGAACTATACAGAACTGTTTTTCACACTCGTTCCGGGCGTGTATTTGCAAGTTTTTTTATTTGTTATGCTAATGAGAACTTTAATATTCATGAGCAAATTTGTGAATTTGTGATTACAGGATCATGCAACAGAAACCCAATCAGGATAAATAGGTTTGCGGAGACACCATGTAAATTCTCTTTTGTGAGTAAGTGTGGTTCTGAAAAGAACCGGAGGAACTCCGAACCACACTTACTCACAAAAGAGAATTTACATGGTGTCTCCGCAAACCTATTTATCCTGATATTATCACCATGCAAACCTTCAAATCTCATTAGAAACCCAATCGGTTGTGTACACATGTTTCTGAAAATTTCTGTTTTTTGATTTTCTGCCAAAATGTATGCTTTATAATCATTTAGCGAAGGAGTTTTTCCTCAAACCTAATCCAGAGGATTAATTTGCAGTTTGGAAGTTAATGGTTTTCTGAAAAAAAAAATTAACTATGGGTTCCTGAGTTCAACATTTAGTGGGCCTGACGTTTCGATCCTAGCAGGACCTTTCTCAAAGGCAGAGTGACAAGCTAAGGCCCACTAAATTTTGAGATTTACATTTTGGTAATTTTAGTCAGTAAGCAATTTTAGTCAGTTTGCAAAATTTTTGGTATATCACTTTAAAAACATAAGAGGTGATAAAATTAAACAAAAGACATTCAATAATTACAATTAGATATTTGCGAAACTACAGTATTATTATTTGTGACCCGGCACAGCATAATGAGGAATAACCCCTACTTTTGAGATTTTGAGATTTTCTAATGGTGTGAATGAGTATACCACTAGCTTTCAAATGATATAAAAATATAATTATTATCCTCTAATATTTAAAATTTCCGAAAATACACAAAAAAGGAAAATTAATTTGTAATCGAATCGTGTTTACTCAAAAAGTGTTTTGGTGGGATATTCCTCATGTCGTTGTGCCGGGTCACATATGCAAATGATTACGCAAGTAAGTTAAAAAAAAAAACAAGATTAAGAAAAACACACATTTAATTAAATTCAATTCACATTTATTTCCATACCAACATTAATTAAGGCGACCATCATTCCGACCGTTACGTTGCATCCCTACTCGCTGGGCATGGGTTAACGATCCCGGTTTTCATTCTATTTTTGGCTCGCACCAAGGTGAACACTGTGGTTCTGCTGATGGTCGTCCGGATCATCGTCCAATCGGTGGCGGCGAAGAGGGACAAAGATTACGACCACATCAAGTAGGTCTCGGGTCCTCACAGTAAAGCTCTCATCAGTCCGAACACTCCCCTGAAGCGTAGCTAACACGCGCGCAGCAATGGCTTCGTCCGGTGATCCCAACGTATTGCTCTATTTAACGCCATGGTTCGATGCTATACAGCACTGCATCTAATTGTGACCCGGCACAGCGACATGAGGAATATCCCACCAAAACACTTTTCCAGTAAACAACGCCTGAAGTCAAAGTATCTTCTCAATTCATATAAAAATCAATTTTATTTTATTTCTGCATTTTCGGAAAGTTAATGTATTGGAGGATGTTATGTCCAAAGGATTTGACCGAAATCCGTCTCTAAATGTTGAAAAAACGAGGATTTCTGGGGAGTGTTTGACTACTGTTTTCATTAAAATGTAACGTTCCTGCCTTGTTGAGGAGTTAGACTGGTGCTGCTACATTGTACTACTTACAACAAAGTTCATAATTTGATATCATTCGAAAGCTAATGATATACTCTTTCACATCATTAGAAAATCTCAAAATCTCAAAAGTGGAGGTTATTCCTCATTATGCTGTGCCGGGTCACAATTATGAGCACACTTCTTGTGCAGTAGTTGAATTGAATCATAACGGATGGAAGAAATGACGCCCAAGATCGGGAAATAAAATTATACCCGGCGATTCGCAAGAGTGCGCCCTCAAGAGTTTGCAACGCGTTGTTGACCCTTTCCAGACGTTATTTTGGGTCGCCCTTTTTCCAAAACTCGGCTTAGGCTCATGCTCCGGCTTTGTCTCCACGTCTTTCGTCCATTCTAAAGTACAGGGCATGGATATGGGTGATCGGCTTGGTTTTATTTTTATGTTACACTGCGTTTTGAAAAAAAAAATCCGAAGCTTCAACTTCAACAAAGAACGCCAATCTGTGATTTCCAGCTTTTGGATGACAGAGACGAAACCGGAGCCCAAGCCGGGTTTTTTGAAAAAGGGCCCAGACGTGTATTGGGTTCGCAGATTCCGCGCATTGTGATTGGCCGACGCGTTGCCAACTCTTGAGGGCGCACTCTAATGAATGGCCAGTATTCAGTTTTGGGAGGTTTTTTCGTTCGCAGTGGCTGTTGTTACGGCAGTCGTCCGTGTGGTTCCCTGACTTGATTGTATTTCGTCAGCATTGCAGGCTGGTTGAACCAGTCTATTAGCTGATAGTCTGGTTCCGAGAGCTAAACATTCTGACAAATTTGTACACTGTGAAGTCAGGGAACCACACGGACGACTGCCGTAACAACAGCCACTGCGTTTTTCGTTTGTTTCTCTGTTTTTTTCCCCATACAGGGCCGGCGTCAAAGGCGCGCTGTTCCTAGTGCCACTGCTGGGGATGACGTGGATCTTCGGAGTGCTGTCCATGGGTCCCGCCACAGTGGTCTTTCAGTATCTCTTCGTGATCTTGAACGCGCTGCAGGTGAGCTCAGCAAACGTGCAGACGGACGATTTTGTGCGAAGGTTTCTCGCCAAAAATTAGTCACAAAAATTAGGGTAACGGGGATTTAACATAATTATGTGACCCGGCACAACGACATGAGGAATATCCCACCAAAACACTGTTTTAGTAAACAACGCCTGAAGTTAAAATATCTTCACAAATCGATTACAAATCAATTTTCTTTTTTTTTTACTTTCGGAGATTTTAAGTATTAGAGGATATTATATTTTGATATCATTTGAAAGCTAATGGTATACTCTTTCACATCATTAGAAAACCTCAAAATCTGAAAAGTGGGGTTATTCCTCATTTTGCTGTGCCGGGTCATAATTATATGCAAAGCCTCCCTTTTTCCCGGCACGTTTTGGTTTAAAAATCAACTCTCCAATATGAAAAATGGACACTTACGAAGCAAAATTTACCAGAATCAGAATGCTGATTATCAAAGTTAAAAATTAGGAAGGTCTGACGTTTCGATCCTAGCAGGACTTTTCTCAAAGGAAAATTGATTCTACCTATGAGAAAGGTCCTGCTAGGATCGAAACGTCAGGCCCTCCTAATAATTATTTGACATCCGGGTTTTTTTTTAAATTTTAGTTAGTAAGTAGTACACACTGTATATGCAACCATTTTGAAGATTATTTTACACTGATTTTATTCCTTTTTTTTATAGAAATATATCACTAAGCAAACAAAGGAAATTGAAAAATGACAGCGAAATATTAACCTTCCAAAATGTCTTTCTCGTTTTTAACAGGGGGTATTCATATTCCTGATCTACTGCTTCTTCAACGGAGAGGTGAGAAAAAGACATAATATCAGTAACCAGTTTCCCACAGTTGATCGTAATCACTGGTTTAAATTCCAATCGAATTTTGAGCACGATGTCGAAGTCACGGAATTTAACGATCCTCGTTTCCAGGTACGTGACGCCGTCCAGCGGAGCAGAGAGAAGCGCGCCCTCTCGCGGGGAGAAGGCTTGTCAGGGTCCTCAAGCAACCAGAGCGTCGCTCTTGAGGTGAGCTTTTTTTTTTCTCTCGAAGGCAGACTGGAAAGAACAGGGCACGCACTGCCCCATACAGGCACGACTCCTTGTCTCCTTGAGACACACTCCTCGTCGAAGGAGGAAAGCTGGCGGACAAACCAGGCTGAGATCAAAGTGTAGGGCAGGCAATTAGGGAAAGGTTCAAAGAAGGAAAGCTATAGTAGACAGACCAGGGTGAGATCAAAGTGAAGGGCAAGCAGTAGGGAAGGGATCAATGATAAAATGTGGCAGACAGACCAGGGTGTGATGAAAGGGAATCCGTAGGGAAGGGATCAAAATGAGGAAAGCTGGTAGACAGACCAGGGTGAGATCAAAGGGAAGGACAAGCAGTAGGGAAGGGATCAAAGGAGGAAAGCTGGTAGACAGACCAGGGTGAGATCAAAGGGAAGGGCAAGCAGTGGGTAAGGGATCAGAGGAGGAAAGCTGGTAGACAGACCAGGGTGAGATCAAAGGGAAGGACAAGCAGTAGGGAAGGGATCAAAGGAGGAAAGCTGGTAGACAGACCAGGGTGAGATCAGAGGGAAGGGCAAGCAGTAGGGAAGGGATCAAAGGAGGAAAGCGGGTAGACAGACCAGGGTGAGATCAAAGGGAAGGGCGAGCAGTAGGGAAGGGATCACAGCTAGGATGAAATCAAATTTGGCAGGCCGTAGCGAAGAGATTTAGTCTTGATTTCTTTAACGAATTTCACCTCATACTTTTTTTTGTCATAGAGCGCGAACAAGAAGCGAGCCAGGCGGAACCAGGTGGGCGTGTCTTCCCTCCCCTCCTCCTCGGTTAATGACCCCGTGACCCCACCCGCTCACAGGATCAAGAACAAGATAACTACACGTACACGCACCACTACACGTGGGTATATCAATGAAAGCATATCTTAAAAGAAGCATTTTCTCTATTTTGTTTTGCACCTCATTATTTTAGTGACATACAAAAATGTTGCAAACTGCTTACTGACTAAAATTACCAAAATGCAAAATCTTAAAATTTAGCGGGCCTGACGTTTCGATCCTAGCAGGACCTTTCTCAAAGGCAGAGTGACAAGGACAACACAGATACATGTACACGAAGGAAGGGGTGCAGAACAGGAGTGGAAACGAGCAAAGAAGACCACAGAAATATTTGTACATTTCCATCGCTGCTCTGTGCCAAATGAGTTAAACAAAATTACCAACTATAAGTTACATGATGACATGTAAAAAGTGGTCGAGCAATCGGTCTACTGGAATCCTTAGGATTTTTTGTTTTGTTTTTTTGAGACAGAGGCGGAGTTGACGAGAAGCGGTGGGGAGCCTTACCACATGCCGGACCAGCCGCACGCTGCCAGGGAACTGACGGAGATGGAGTGAAGATGGAGCCCAACAAGCCACAGTATACAGCCTAGTGGGCCAATAATATTAACGCACACTGCTGGATGAGATCGTTTCCTCAATAGGGCGGCACACAACGCATCATTATATGCATACGTGGCCTAGGTTCTGCAAACAAACAGTATACAATAATTATTGGTGATATGTGACCCGGCACAACGACATGAGGAATATCCCCCTCAAAACACTTTTTGAGTAAACAACGCCTGAAGTTAAAGTATTTTCAAAATTCGATTACAAATCAATTTTATTCTTTTGGTATTTTCGGAAATTTTAAGCATTAGAGGATATTATATTTTGATTACAATTTGAAAGCTAATGGTATACTCTTTCACATCATTAGAAAACCTTAAAATCTCAAAAGTGGGGTTATTTCTCATTATGCTGTGCCGGGTCACATTATACAAAAATGTTGCAAACTGCTTACTGACTAAAATTACCCAAATGCAAATCTTATATTTAGTGGGCCTACTAAATTTTTAGGTATACAATAATTATTATTACGAAGTGGACATTTTGCGGTGACACCATGTAAACAATCTCCTTCGTGAAGCCGTGCGTGGCCGGTAACTCAACGTTTCGGGCAGTGTGTACATGTAGGCTATACCCTTCCCGTCATCAAGCAATTGTAGTTATAAACACGATCATGTTAAAGGCCCAATACAACATTAGGAAGATTGGAATACATCGATGTCCACATAATCATTTCCTTCTAATTTACACAGTTTGTAGATGGTCATGATAGAATCTTCACGTTGAAATCTTACGGTATGGGATGCTGTACTTCTCGAGAAATAGCTAGTGTATTATTTGCAAGTAATAAACTATTTCTTACACTACAGAAAGGTACAAAAACGGTGACCTTTTTTACCTTTTTCTACGTTCCCAGATCCCCCCTTTTTCGGACGATTGCTGTTTTGGGATGTTTAATGGTTTAACTCACAAACTGTGGCAATCTTTTGACCTTTACAGATGTTGTATAGGGCCTTTTAAATGAATAATATTTAGTTAACGTATAATAATAATTATATTATTGAGGAAATAATTATATACGATTTGAAGGTTTGCATGACGGGGGTATCAGGTGGGTAAGGTTTGCGGTCACACCGTCATCTCTTTATAAGATTGTGGCTCCGAAAAGAACCGTACCTCAATGGTCGACGTTTCGAGCAGTACTAGTATACCGATGTAGTTATGCTATTCGAAATCTACAAAATAATTAATTTTATGTGTAGCTTAATACAATTGTACATGAACTATTAAGAATTTAAAGTGCAATTGGGTGATCTTACTTTTGATTTTATTTCAAGAATTAATAATAAGATTATATGGACGTTAGATATTAATTAAAAAAGGGATACGTTTTAAAGTTTTTAAAATCATCGCTTATCGATTTGTTCTCTTAAAATTTAGCGGGCCTGACGTTTCGATCCTAGCAGGACCTTTCTCTGTTAAAACATTGTTTTAGTGTTTTTTCTAGAAAATGCCGATCCCATTTTGATTTAAGAAAATGTTCTGTCTGAAGCTCCGTAATCGGCAGCCATCTTGCCTCACAGTAATTATTCGTAATTATTCGCAGGAACTGATTTATTGATATTTTTCTAAAGCACTTGAAATAATAATTGAATAATAATCAAACCAATGGGCTTTGATTCTATCGTAATGGTATTATAGAGATGTATGGAATGACCCGGGACATCTGGCGTGTGTCGTATTGAAATTAATAATAATTATTTCTAATTATTTTTGTTTGCTATCAACGTTACATCACTTTAGATCATGTACTGCCGTGTGTTGTCTATTAGCTAGTGCGTAAAATGTCCTCAGATAATAATAACAAACAATTATTCTGTATTTCAATTTAGTTAAATTAATTATTGAGCAAAATAATGATTATGTAAGATTATAATAATTAGGTTTGAACGGTGGAAGTAGCCTACGGGCTACTGCAGAGTGGAAGTTATTGCGGTTACGCCGTTTAGGCATAGTCTCTTTTGAGATGTCATTAATTGGAAAAAGCTACACAAATCAGTTTCTTGAAATTAAAACAATAAACTTGTATTATTTTGGTCATGGATATCGTGTTCAACAAATTATTTTAATCACGTCGTTATTATCAGTTCTTTTTTGCCGCACGCTTTGTATGTAGCGCCCC
Source organism: Luidia sarsii (assembly GCA_949987565.1). Taxonomy (NCBI): domain Eukaryota; kingdom Metazoa; phylum Echinodermata; class Asteroidea; order Paxillosida; family Luidiidae; genus Luidia; species Luidia sarsii. Next base: position 2,039,264 of record OX465120.1, on the reverse strand, counting down.
CTCCGTCCGCGCACCCAAGGATTTCTGTCAGCGTTGCATTCTGGGTAAAAAACCATTACCCAAAATGGCGACGTCAATGCAAGACCTCGGATGAGAGAAGAAACCAAACAAAAAAGTCCTGCGAATTTCCGTCATTTGCGGCGCACTTTGGAGCGAAATATCCCCGGAAGGCCGGCCAGCGGACCGATGAGCGCTGGGGCGTGGGCGTCTGACGGTTTTCGGCGCTAGGCGAAGGTGGGTTGGTGGCCTTTTTTCGGCCGTGAGTTTCACAAAGGGGGCCCGGCGACTCGATCGTCCGACGAAACAAAACATGCGCGTGTGTCAAAGAACGAATGAAGTCCGAAGACTGAAGGGAAAGCGCTCGAAGTTTTAGACACTTTTAAGTTACATTCGCATGGAATAACCTTTTCCTTTTACATTTCTAGGACGCTCTGAAGAGTCAGTGTAGTGCAGCAGCACTGGCCTAAATTGTACTCTCTTTTTTTTCTCGAATGACCGGTCGTGACGATTTTTTTTTTTTTCAGATTGATTTCTAAATTCTCTAGACTCTAGTGTAGCCGAGTAAATTTAGCCTTGGGCGATCACGGGTCAGACACGATGAGTGTGTCTTCCGGCTTGGTAAAGAAAGGCGATAGTTATGACTGGAACAACCCAGTCAGTGTGTTAAAACTTAAAAGTTAAAGGGGAAAACCACACAAAATGAATCCACTTTACAGCATCCATTGGCTGACCTGTCCATTTCTGTTGACCTTCATTTTATTTTCGCAGTGGCTGTTGTTACGGCAGTCGTTCGTGTGGTTCCCTGACTTAACAGTATTTGTCAGGATGTTTAGCTCTTGGAACCAGACTATCAGCTAATAGACTGGTTCAACCAGCCTGCTGATGAAATACAATCAAGTCAGGGAACCACACGGTCGACTGCCGTAACAACAGCCACTGCGTTTTATTTGATTCTTTACCGGAGCCTTCAAAAGCAGTTGCGATTGACTTTTGTCAAGTTACTTTAGGCTAAGATAGTGGAAGAAAATACTCGCCGTATTGACCCGTAATCAGGGCCCAGATTGTTGAGGTGCATGAGAGGGGGCGCAGTGATCTTTCTGGGCCCTGTTTACACTTTTACACTGGACTCTAGCCTTGTTTTTCTGATGGTTAACTCGCAATGCGTAGTAAGCTTTCTGGTTGTCAGTTGTCGATCGACTGAGGCCCCAAGTTGGGTCATACTAATATTTGGCGTCAACACACGATAGTTGCGTCAACACGGCATCAACACAGTCAAAATTTATCATAAAATATCGGAAATAGATACACAGGACTGTGTCTGTGATAAGTATCAGAGAGGATTTGCATTGGTTTTAAGTGATATATTTCGTTCAGGAATTTTTTTGTTCATCTCCAAAAAAGTCACGGCAAAGCAGCGCATCCGCCGACTGTATCATCCCTGCATCATAATGGTGTGGTCCGTAATATAGCGCAGTATATAGAGCAGTAGCACTGTGAGGCAAGATGGCCGCCGATTACGGAGCTTCAGACAGAACATTTCTTTAAATCATAATGGGATCGGCATTTTCTAGACGCCGCGTCTCTCTTTTTTCAAGCCAAAATATTGTTTTTGCCAATTTATCAAAAAGTCATCTACCGCTGTTAGTTATTGTCAATGCAATGTGGGTGTGTTGACGCCGTGTTGACGCCAATTAGTATGACCGCTCAAGTTATGTCCGCAGAATGCACTACCGTCGTATCGTCTCCTTGAAAATTCTTGCAAATGGCGACGTTACGCATCCACTCTCTTTCACTTGTCTTTCCAGGTTCGTTTATTCCCACGTGCGAGAAGCAGCCCAGTGTAATTTTATTTCTCAGTTGCCGACGTCGAGCCAAAAATGGAGGCGGAGAAGTTGGAGCCAGCCTCGGAGGACACCCCCTTGGATGGAGTGGAAGAGGCTGAAACGGGCAGCATGGAAGAAGGTCCGTCAAAGTCGCCCCCCTCCCTCTAAAAAAAAAAAAAAAAAAAAATAGAATGAAATGACTTCTCTCAAAACCAAAGACCAAAGAGTATTAACTCCAATATTGCCTAAAAAATAGCAAAAACTTACAGAATTTTGTTTTTATAAAATTTTGTGGGCCTGACGTTTCGATCCTAGCAGGACCTTTCTCAAAGGCAGAGTGCCTTTGAGAAAGGTCCTGCTAGGGTCGAAACGTCAGGCCCACTAAATTTTATGATTTGCATTTTGGTAATTTTAGTCAGTAAGCAGTTTGCAACATTTTTGTATATCAAATTTGTTTTTAAACAGTTTCTAATGGTTGAATTGCTTCTGACTGGCGCCCCCCACCCCGGCGAAGACTAGTTGACTATTTCAGTATTTGGGAAGGCCACCATCTAAGGGCTGGGTAGCTCGGACGGAAGAGTGCTGCTACGCAAAACCAGAGGTCTCGTGTTCAAGTCCCGGTTAAGTCAAAGATTTCTTTGCCAATTTTTTTCAAATAGTTTTGAAAAATGGGAAAGACAATTTTGACTTGGCCATTACTTGAACCCGAGACCTCTGGTTTTGCGTACCGCGGCTCTTACCATCTGAGCTCTTACCATCTGAGCTATCCAGCCCATAGATGGTGGCCTTCCCAAATAGTCAAACTAGTCTTTGCCGGGGTGGGGGCGCCAGTCAGAAGCAACTCAACCATTAACTGCCGTGTATCTCCAGGGATCACACCCCCCTTTTATCTGATGCTGGCAGTGCACCTTTAACTCATCTCTCTCTTGTGTGTGACTACAGAAATCATGGACGGAGAGAAAGCTGCCGGAGACTATGACGAGTTTGGAGAGGGGGAGGAATATGAGGAGTATGAGGTGGAGGGGTCCGACGAAGATGAAGAGGAGGAGGAAGATGAAGAAGGTATTTCAGATTTCAAGGTTTGCATCATGGTGAAAACTCACAGAGTTGAGTTTGAGCTTAAGCTCCCAAAAGAAATGCGTGAGTTTGAGCAAAAGTGTCAGAGTTAATGCGCTGATTTGTTGTCTTCTGCTTCCTTTTTCAAGCAGAAGGCGAAGAGGGGGAGGAAGAAGAGGATGATGAGGGAGACGAGGAGGAGGAGGAGGAAGAGGATGGCGAGGAAGAAGTGGAGGAGGAGGAAGAGGAGGAAGGAGGAGAGGAGGACGATGAGGAGTGGGAGACCCTGGACGATGCGGAGAAGTGCCCCGTCTGTCTGGACAGCTTCGTGGACAAGGACGTGGGCAACCCGGAGAGCTGCGATCACATCTTCTGTCTGGACTGCATCCTGGAGTGGAGCAGGGTAAGGGAGAGGACGGGGAATCTTGGACGGGTCCTTCTCGGTAGCCCCTGGGAAGTTGTGGCTGTGGAGCTGAGCTGGTCGAGCAGTTTTTCCTTCTGGTCAAATCAGGCCAATTCGGTCCATTAATGAACCAAAAAAAACAGTTGGCCAAATGGATCCTTCTCTCTCTCTTTCACTCTTCCTCTCCCTCTCTCACTCTCTCTCTCTCTCTCCCACGCTATCCCCTCTTTCTCTCACTCCCCCCTCTCCCTCTCTCTACCGGTATCTCTCTCCCTCCCTCCCTCCCTCCCTCCCTCCCTCCCTCTCTCTCTCTCTCTCCCTCCCTCTGTCCTCTCTCTCTCTTTCTCTCTCCCTCGCTCTTTCCTCTCTCTCTCTCTCGCGCTCTCTCTCTTTCTCTTTCTCTCTCTCTCTCTCTCTTCCCCTTTCCTTCCCTCCCTTCCTATCTCTCTCCCCCTCTCTTCTCCCTGTCTCTTCCTCCCCCTTCCCTCCCTTCCTTTCCCTCGCTCCCCTCTCTCCTTCCCCCGCCTTCTCTCTCTACCTATACCTACCTTTTTGCTTAAAGACACAATCCATCTTGAAAGCAGAATTCTTCTCTGACAGAACTGATGCTCGTCAAAATGACTTTATTTTCATCGAAGCGTCTGTTTTTTCTTCTTCTCCTCTTCGCCTTTTTGCGTCAAGAACATCAACACTTGTCCAGTGGATCGCAGCCTGTTCCGGTCCATCCTGGTCCGGCACTCCGTCCACGGCGAGGTGGTCCGGAACATCGAGGTGGCCGAGCATAAAACGGACAAGCGCGACGGAGATGGCGACGACGCCACGTACTGCGAGGTGAGTTGTCGTCGGGTCGGGACGATGTTGGCGTCTTTTGCTATATTATTAATATTAAAAAAAAAAAAAAAAATCGTTTTAAGACATTGAACATACCAGTAATTGTGACCCGGCACAGCATAATGAGGAATAACCCCCACTTTTGAGATTTTGAGATTTTCTAATGATGTGAAAGAGTATACCATTAGCTTTCAAATGATATCAAAATAATTTCCGTGTGAACTTTGTTGCAAATAGTACAAGGGGACTTCGCTTGTTCATTTGGTACCAGACACAATATAGCAGTACCAGTCTAACTCCTCGGAAGCGGCCATTCAAAAAGGCAGGAACTTTATATTTTCATAATATCCTCCAATACATTAACTTTCCGAAAATACATTTTTTTTTTTTTTTTTTTTTTTTAATCGAATTGAGATGATACTTTGACTTCAGGCATTGTTTACTCGAAAAGTGTTTTGGTGGGATATTCCTCATGTCGCTGTGCCGGGTCACAATTTCATTTTATCTGTTTAGGAGGTCTAGATATTTTACAAAAAGCCTTTTAACCAAATAATTGTTAATACCTTTCATGTAGTAACTTTGTAATTTTGTAATTTTGTAACTTGTTTTGATTTTTATCTCTGTATTCAGCGCTTTGAGGCCTGTTTGACAATTTGGGCGCTTTATAAATATCCTTTTTATTATTATTATTTATTTATTATTTTATTTTTTTTTTTCTCGCTGTCTCTCTAGGTGTGCGGCCGCTGCGATCGCGAGGATCGTCTCCTTCTCTGCGACGGCTGCGACGCCGGCTACCACTGCGAGTGTCTGGACCCTCCGCTGGTGCATATCCCCATTGAGGAGTGGTACTGCCCGGAGTGTGTGGCGCAGAATAGGCACCAGGGTGAGGGACTGTTCCATTCTTTGACTTATGGGGGTGGAGTTGGTGTAGAGGTGGGGGTGGGTCACTTTCAGTTGTTAAAAAAAAAAAATTCGTGGAGCTCCCCATTTCAAAAGGCATGACCATCAGTTCGTTATCAGAAAACTATATATCCCGGCAAAGACTTATTGACAAATAAATGGTTAGTTTAGTCAAATAATCAATTGAAATGAATACAAAAAAAATATTGCAAACTGCTCACTGACTAAAATGACCTGCAGCTCATCAATCTCAAAAATTTAGAGGGCCTGACGTTTGGATCCTAGCAGGACATTTCTGAAAGGAGCATTGCATTTGAGAAAGGTCCTGCTAGGATCGAAACGTCAGGCCCCTCTAACTTTTGAGAAGTAGTCAATTAGTCAATTTTTGGGAAGGCCGCCATCTAAGGGCTGAATGGCTCACATAGTAAGAGCGCCGTTACTCAGAACCAGTGGGCTCGGAGTCCAAGTCCGGTCAAAGTTTTCTTTGCCAATTTTTCAAACTTGTTTTCTCTTCTTTGTTCTCTTCGGTTCCCCCCCCCCATTTTTGCGGACCGACAGAAGACCAGAGCAGCGAGGAGGAGATGGATATCGCCGAACCCTCGTCCCCCGACCAGACTCGCGAGCGGCCAGTGACTCGCCATCGCCGGCGCGAGAATCGCGAGCCGCCGGCAGCCCGCGCGATCGCCCGGACCCACGTCAGCGCGCTTGTCCTGGCGAGAATCAGCCGAGCGAGGGCGGCAGAGCGACAGCAGGTGAGGTCATTGAAACCCCCCCTGCCCCCCTTTCCCCGCCCCCGGGCTCGGGCAAACAAGACGTCCACAGCATCGAGAAGGGTTAATGAGAAAAAACAATTTTTTGCATTGGTAACCCTGACTTTCCTCGACCCTCCGTAATCCTCCGGGTTGTGGCGGAGGATTACGGAGGATTGCGGAAGGTTGTTAAATTAACACCGGAGGATTGTGGAGGATTGAGGAAGCATGCTGCAATGAGATCTCGGAGGATTGTGGAGGATTTCGGAAGGATGTTAAATTAACACCGGAGGATAGTGGAGGATTGAGGAAGCAGGCTACAATGACATCTCGGAGGATTATGGAGGATTGAGGAAGGTTGTCATATTTAAAACTGGAAAAAAACAAATTAATGAAAAAATTACTGGAAACTTTTAAGGAAAGTTTTCTTTGCCATTTTTTGTTCACTTTGTGAATCAAACACCATTGTGGTAATTTGGGGTTTACAGGTAGCGTTAGAGCTGATATAGCACATGTACTGCGCTATAATGATGGTGTGGGACATGCTTTACCTCCTCCACAGTCGGGTGCCTCTTCGTCGGCTGTTAACAGAAGGAAACCCGTCAGGCGCAAGACCAAGAAACGTAAGACGGTCAGGAAGCGCAAGACAGTCAAGAAGCGCAAGACCTCCAAGCTGAGCACCGCCACCGGCAAGACGCTGGTGAAGAGGAGGAAAGTGAAGCGGAGGAAGAGGCGAGGTGGCAAGGTCAGTCAGTCAGTCAGTCAGTCAGTCAGTCAGTTTGCCAGTCAGCCAGTCAGTCAGTCAGTCAGTCAGTCAGTCAGTCAGTCAGTCAGTCAGTCAGTCAGTCAGTCAGTCAGTCAGTCAGTCAGTTAGTCAGTCAGTCAGTCAGTCAGTTTGCCAGTCAGTCAGTCAGTCAGTCAGTCAGTCAGTCAGTCAGTTTGCCAGTCAGCCAGTAGGTCAGTCAGTCAGTCAGTTTGCCAGTCAGCCAGTCAGTCAGTCAGTCAGTTTGCCAGTCAGCCAGTCAGTCAGTCAGTCAGTCAGTTTGCCAGTCAGTCAGTCAGTCGGTCAGTCAGTCAGTTTGCCAGTCAGCCAGTCAGTCAGTCAGTCAGTCAGTTTGCCAGTCAGTCAGTCAGTCAGTCAGTTTGCCAGTCAGCCAGTCAGTCAGTCAGTTTCAGTCAGTCAGTCAGTCAGTCAGTCAGTCAGTCAGTCAGTTTGCCAGTCAGCCAGTCAGTCAGTCAGTTTCAGTCAGTCAGTCAGTCAGTCTGTTAGTCAGTCAGTCAGTTTGCCAGTCAGCCAGCCAGTCAGTCAGTCAGTTTTAGTCAGTCAGTCAGTCAGTCAGTCAGTCAGTCAGTCAGTTAGTTTTAGTCAGTCAGTCAGTCAGTTAGTTTTAGTCAGTCAGTCAGTCAGTCAGTCAGTCAGTCAGTCAGTCTGCCAATCAGCCAGTCAGTCAGTCAGTTTGAGTCCAGCTGTTAAAAGAGTGCCGAATTGTGACACGCCTCTTGCATCCGTTATTTAAAAAAAAAAATTATATATTTTTTTTTGCAGAAGCGCGTGACCAAAGCCGCCCTCCCTCCGTCCATCCGCAGCCGCATTGCCGGCAAGCTGCAGCTGGTCAAGCCTCGGACCGGCAGCATGATGCCTGACATGAAGGTCAAGGGTCAGCAGAGCCTGGGCTTCCGGCGGCACGAGATCGGGGCGGCCACCCTCCGCATCACGGGCAGCGATCTCCTGCTCGATGACAGGTCAGTTAGGGGGGGTGGGACCGGTCTGTTCTGAACCCTCGGTGTTTGCCTCCTCTCGCTTCCCAGAAGACTGCCTTTTTTAATCACTTTGCTCTGGGCATTTCTCCAGAAAGATTTCTCCTGAAAAGAGCCAGGAGTCTCATGTCGACGGGCAGAGTGCACACTGCCCAAAACGTTGAATTACCGGCTCATTTCAGAGCCACACTCCTGATTGAAAGAGAAGTGCCAAACGGTGTCACCGCAAACCTTCCACCTGGTATTTCCACCATGCAAACCTTCAAGTCTTATCTGAGTTACCGGCTCTTTTCAGAGCCACACTCCTGATTGAAAGAGAAGTGCCACACGGTGTCACCGCAAACCTTCCACTTGGTATTTCCACCGTGCAAACCTTCAAGTCTTATGGAACTCATTCTCTCCACTGCTTTTGCGTTTCGTCTTCTCCAGTGAGGAAGCGTCGACAAGCAGGGTCTCCGCACCTGCCAAGCCGCCCAGCGGTCCGCAATTGTAAGTAGTCAGAAGCCCACGGACCAGTGATTGGAGCGAAAATTGTCCTAAATTCCCCAGAAAAAAACCCCCAAACACTCCACCATTGGAGCTATCCAGGCCTTCAGTTGGAGGCCCCCCGAGCAATTTTTAAAATAATTTTTATTTACTTGGAGAGGAGCTGATGTTTCCGTCCTCGCAGGACCTTTCTCAAAGGCATTCTGTCTTTGAGAAAGGTCCTGCTCAGATTGAAAGATCAGGTTCTCTTCTTTGTTTTTCTTCAAAACTTTGCGTTACTTTAGTCAGTGAGTCAATGTTTGCAACATTCTCATTTGTCACCCGCTTCGTGGAATGTTCAACTTGCTGACAAGAGAGCTAATAGGAAGGCAAGGGCAACATCTGCCTCAGCATCTGACTTAGCACCAACCTCCCACATCTGTAAGAAGTGCTCTAGAGACTGCCACTCCAGAGTGGGACTCTGCAGCCATTCTAGAAGCTGTAACTCAACCGAGTAGCGCTACACCATCGTCTCTGGAGACGAACGGATGCCATACATACTTCGAAAACAAGTCGCTTCTCATACTCCCTTGGAAATTGTTCAGTAAAGCGGTCGTTCGTTATATAGCAGTTGCGGCGACAAAAATCATGGAGCCAAAAGAGCACAGCCAAAATGTTCGGTAAAGAGGTACATGTATTCGTTGTAGTGACGTTCCACTGTAGTCACTAATCGTTTCTTTACGCGGGTGTAAATCTGAAGCCGTCGTCTGCTTTCCTTCGCGCAGCGTGTCGTCCTCCTCCACGCCGGATCTTCTTGGCGCCATCTTCTCGGGTCAGGACATGCTCCACATGACAAGCAGAGACGTGACCATCCACAGGGACGGATCCCTGACCAGGAACACCCAAGGTACTAGCCCCCTCCGTCTCGACCCTCAGGAAAGAAAACTTTACTCTGATGCAGGTTTGGCCTTTGTAGCACGTTCCATTCCTCGGATCCGCGGATTTCCTTTTTTTTTAATATTTTATTCGGCCGTAAAAAATAAAACCTTAAAAAAAATAAAAAATAAAAAAAAAATAAAAAAAAATTAATGGATATTTCTTCTACCCTAACTTTTATTTAAAGCACATGCTGAGATCAGGTTAAAAACTTTGATGATTACTTTTCATTTTGTGTAAACAAAAATTCAATTTTCTGGGTGTATGACTTGAAAAAGGTTAAAATCTGTCACTCAGCTTAAAGTCATAAGTGGTCAAAAACTGCTCAGAATGCACCACAGAGCGTCTAGAATCCAAACCACACGCCGTAAGGGCTTCGTGCTTTGCGCTCGCAGTTTCATTCGGACATTTTCCTCTTTTTTACAATTCATGAGTTGCATGCCTGATTCCTGAGACATATTTGAAATTCATGTAGTGATGTCTGTTGCCGAACAGAAAACTCCTTTATGAAGAAATGGCTGTTTAAACATTTTACTGGGAAGTGGCAAGGTGAAGCTCACAAAATACTTAATTTTTTGTCTTCATTTCTTTATGTTAATTAACGGTTCCTCCAACTGATTATGAAAGAATGGACATCAACTGTATCAAAACGTCAAAAGACAAGGAAAAAAAAACCCGTTTGGTGGAGCAGCACAAAGGCTTGGTGTGACTTAAAGGCCTTTCTTGCAGAGTGGGTCACATTTATGATCTTGGTTTTTCAGAAATAAACCCAACATGTGTTAGAACCTCTGGCAAATTGTGGATTTCTGGAAATCAGCCAACACCTGTCTCTAATTGACCCTCCCCCCGCACAGACTCGGTCAGAGACCCGCAGACCCACAGGCAGTCGTCCTTTGAAAGCAAAAAGGAGCCGCCAAGGGAGACCCCGAGTGGGACCGGGACGGGGACGGAGACGTCTGAAGGTCCCGACGGCAGGTCGGAGGGTCCCCGATCCCCCACCGAGCCCCTTGCCGGACGGGAGGTCCGGGCCAACGGGACCCGGAGTCCGAAGGAGCTGGAGGCCGTCGTCGGGGAAGTCGCTGAGACTCGGCCCCGGGAGTCGGGCGGGAATCGGGATCCGGATTCAGATGAGGAGGACGGCGGAGAGGTGGAGGGAGAAGAGGACGGCGGGGAGGACGGTGGTGCCCTCGAGGAGGAAGAAGACGGCCAAGTTCCTGAGGAAATCGAAGAGGAGGAGGAGGAGGTCGAGGAGGAGGAAGAAGAGGAGGATGCAGACTATGGGAATCAACCTTCTGGTGAGTGCGAATCATGAGCTTCCTCTTGAAAGAATCCGTGCATTACAGCTTTCCATTTCTTCCTGGGATTGCAATACCAGGGGCCGATTTTCACAACATCGATCCTAGGACTTGGGACGTGTCCAGACTGATAGATCTTATGGCGCGTTCTAAGACTTATTTCACCGTCTTACCTTTTGTGAAATCAAAATGGTCTGTCATTTTTAAACCAGCCTCAGGACCATGGTTTGTTCCGTGGTCCCAGTGGCCTCATTTTGACCCAAAACCAAGGCTGGTCGACCCATCGGTTGACTGCTGTGGTCTGCCATTTGGTAACCAGCCTCAGGACCATGGTTTCTTCCCTGGTCCCAGTAGTAAGTGGGCCCTTGTGATTCAATGGTCGTGAGTGCGCAGTGGTCATGAGTGGGTTATTAACTTGGGACCTCTCTCCTCCCTACGCAGACGCCGAGAAGACTTCCGGCAAGCACGACGGCTCCATCACCTGCCAAGTCTCCAGCAGTAGCTTCGAGGAGTCGGACGAGGAAGGCATCATCGACGAGAGGCGGCCGTCGTCAAGGAAGCGCAGAGGCAGCGCCGAGCCGAGGGCGCTGCACGAGGGCGCTGTCACCAAGAGGCCAAGCTGCTCCCGGGGAGCGACGGCCCACGGCAACGGCCTGTCGGCCCGCGGAGACGAATCCCGGAAGTCCCACCGGCGGAAGTCGTCCGTCGAGGAGGGACTGATCGAGGAGGAAGGGGATCTAGGCCGTGGAGGACGAAAGAGAAGCAGAACCCCCGTCTCTGAGGAGGAAGGGCTGATTCCGGACGAGGACTACAGCAAGAGGACCGCGGAGAGACGCCCGATGCTTCACTCGGACGAAGAGGGACTGATAGCCGACGAGGAAGACATGCGGAAGACCGTGGAAAGGCACGAGGTGATTCCGGAGACGACAGCCGCAAAGTCGGAGCCTCAGGGCGGCGAGCAGGCAGGACACTCGTCGGCCGAGGAAGGCGAGGTGAAGACGGACGACGAGGAGGGCTCCGCCAGTGCCCGCAAGAAGAGGAAGCGCGAGCGGAGGCGTCAGCGGAACCGCAAAGACACGCGGACAGTGGTCATCGACTCGGAGCTCTCTCTGGCAGTCCCCAAGCGTCCTCTGGCCGAGGTGCTCTCGGCCCGGAAGATGGCCCCCGACGCACTCAGCACGGATTCGGCAGCCTCCCGGGAAAGAGAGTACGATCGGGGTGACGTCCCGCATCCTCCTGAACCGGGGGTCTTCAGCGACCTGAGGCACGTCATACAGGTCAAGAGAGAGGTGCCCCAGAAGCGCCCCAGCCGGTACGAAGCCTACTGGGCCGAGCTGGAGCGACAGCGCGCGATTGAGACGCAGATGGTTGAGAAGGCTGCCGTCTGGGAGCACCACGGAGCCTACGACAGACCCTACCCCTACGAGGAGGACTGGAACCGGATGATCCTCGCTCGGAAGCCCCTGGAGCCCCAGTGGGAGAACTTCACCATCCACCGGGAGCGCTCGCCTCCCCTGGACTGGAGGAAGGACCGGGAAGGCCTGGAGGAGCGCGTGGAGGCGGAGAGGCGGATCGAGATGGTGCCGCCGGGCGATCACGACCGGCGCATCGAGGCCAAGAGGAGAGGCGAGGCCGAGCCGAAGCCAGACGCGGAGCACCGGCTCCCCGAGCGCAAACTGGACGCCCGCAAGGAGCACGATCGCGACAAGAAGGCCGACCCGAAAGCCGGCTCCAGGAAGGCAGACGCCGACGGCAAGGGCCGGAGCGACCGCAAGCGGGAGGCCGAGCCTGCCCGCGACCCCAAGCAGAAGGAGCCGCCCGGCAAGCCCTCGCACAAGGCCGATGCGAGTCGACGGAAGAGCGCCAACCCAGAGACGGAGGACGGCCGGCGCGGACCGCACGAAGCCGGCAAGAAGAGCTCCTCCAGAGCCGAACCGGAGAAGGACTCCCACGGGCACCGGAGGGAGCGAGAGAAGCGAGAGAAGCACAAGAAGAGCTCGGACGGCGGCAAAGCCCGAGATCCCGGCAAATCCGAGTCCCAGGCCAGGAACCCGGAGCATCCGAAGCCCCCCGGCGGCCGGGACAACAAGGACAGGCACAGGGAAGGGCACGACGGCAACAAGCACAGGTCCGACCGGCACTCCTCCAAAGACGTCCGCGATCCGACCGAGCCGACCAAGACCAGGGGCCGCAACCGCTCCAAGGAGCCCAGGGAGAAGGACCGGTCGCATCACCGCGAGCAGCCCTCGTCCCGGGGCGGCGAGCAGCGGAGAGACAGTCGGCAGGAACCGGAGAGACACCGCCACCGCTCTCCCGTGCCGAGCAAGGAGCGGTCCACCTCCCGCGGCCATTCCCAGCACAAGTCCAGGCGCTCGAGGGAACATCCCTCGCACGCCTTCGAATATGCCGAAAACATCCAGCCCCCCGAGGAGAACGTCGTCAAGCCGGCCGAGAGCCACAAGAAAGGGAGCTCCAAGTCCAAGGAGAACGCCTCAGCTCCCAAGGACAAGGGGAAGAGAGCGAAAACTGGCGGGAAGAAGAAAGAATCGGAGAGGGGCAGTCGGAGTGTCCAGCGGGCGACCAGCACGAGCGAGCCCCTGGCCCTCGCCCAGGCCAAGAGCTCCAAGCGCAGCATCCGACTGGTCCGGAGTCCCAGCACCTCCCAGACGGGCGAGACCGGCGACGAGTTGGAGCTGATCCGGCAGCCTCCGGCCAAGCAGCTCCCCATCACCGTCCCGGCGACCGAGATGGTCGTCGTCCAGAAGCCGGAGAAGGTCAAGAAGAAGAAGAAGGACAAGAAGGTGAAGACCAAGGGCGCCGAGAAGGAGGGGACCAAAGTCAAGAAGACGAAGAAGAAGACTGGGAAGGGCAAGAAGCAGAAGGCGGCAGCTCTGGTCTCTGAGGAACGACCGCAGGATGTCCTCGTTGCCGAAATACAGGATGTCGATGAAATCGATCCGCGTCCGCAAACACCTGTTGAGGAAGCGCCAAGCCTGCAAGAGGAGGAGGAAGCCTCGGAGACCACCGCCGAGACTGCTCAGCCGGAGAAAACACCTCCGCCGGCAGAACCCGAGAAGCAACCCCCCGAAGAGGCCGCCAAGAGTCCGACAGAGGAGACCGATGCTGAGCAAACCAAAGACACCCGGGATGAGGACAAGGATGACGACGACGACGACGATGATTCCTCCTCCGATGTGGAGATCGTCTCGGGACCCGTTCAGAGCGTTTACGGCGAGATCATTGACCTGAGCCAGATCTCCTCGGACGAGGAGAGCTACCAGCGGGCCTTCAACAAGAAGTCAAAGGACAACAACCTCTACGACCCCTTTGAACCCACAGCCTCGCCGGAAACCATCAGCTCTCCGGACGTCTCCGAGAGGAACGCTCCCCAGAGACGCTCGCAGAGGTCCAGAGACCGAAGCCGGTCTCCGCCGAGGAGGTCCAATCGGAGCCCTCTACCGAGGAGATCCTCACCCAAGCGACGATCGAGCCCTCGAAGACAGAGGAGTCTCTCTCCCCGACGGAAAAGTCCTGGCAGACAGGGAGGCGCCTCCAAAGATCGTGGGTATAGCTCGAGGAAGAGAAGCATCACGCCGCCGCGGAAGAGCGGCCTGCAGAAGCGCCGAAGCCCCAGCCCAAGGAGGTCGCTGGCGGACCGGAAAGGAGCCCACTCGCCCAGGAAGAGTCCGCCGCGGTTGTCCCGGAGGGGCGCCTCTCCCAAGAGGCACCTCTCCCCGCGGAAGCGGAGCATGTCTCCGAGGGGCCAGAGCGGCTCGAAGAGGCGACGAGCCGAGTCCCCGAGGCGGCGGAGTCCCTCTCCCCGGAGGGTCGCGGCCCGGAGGAAGCAGAAGCCATCCCCCAAGAAGAGCATCTCGCCGAGAAGGCGACACGTGTCTCCGAGACGGAGAAGTCGGTCCCCGAGGAAGAGGAGCGTCTCCCCGAGGCAGCGATCCCAGCGGAAGCGGTCCCCCTCTCCGAGACGGAGAAACATCTCCCCGAAGCGACGGAAGACCTCGCCCATCCGACGAGACGCATCTCCCCGGCGGAGACACATGTCGCCCAAGAAGCAGGCAGACACGAGAAGGCAGAGCATCTCCCCGAGGAGAAGAACCCCCTCCCCACGCCGACAGGATTTTTCGCCGCCTAGGAGGACCCTCTCCGGCCGAAGGAGCATGTCCTCCAGAAGCTCATCAACCAGCTCCAGGAGCTCCAGGAGCTCCCGCAGCCTAAGCTCCTCCAGCACCTGGACCTCTTCATCAGGCAGTTGGACCTCTTCCTCCTACAGCAGAAGCCCTTCCAGCAGCCGGGACGAATCCCTCAGCCGGAGCGCCTCTCCGCGCCGGAGACGCTACTCCCGGAGCCGAAGCTCTTCCTCCTTTCGGTCGGACAGCAGCTACACGACCGACCGGAGCTCCTCACCCCAGCAGGGCACCCCGGCCGGACCGCGTTCCCTCACACCGAAGAGATCGCAAGCAATCCTCCACCAGAGCCCCACGCAGACCAGCTCCGTCTACAGGCACCGCGCCGACTCGGAGAAGACCTCGCCCGTCCAGCCGCGCCAGGACCTGCCGGACAGCACCCAAGGCTCCTACAGAGTGGCCCCGTCCAGCCCCAGGTCCCCCGATCAGACTCTGGCTCCGGCCACCAGCACCACGGACTCCCACCTGGCCTCCAAGGCCACCAGCCAGATCAGCCACATTCTGGGCCAGCTGGCCAGCAACCCGGCCATCCAGTCGGCCCTCAACTCGGCCAACCTGCTGCAGGGGGGGAAGGGCGGCGCCGACGACGACGACGACCGCTCCTCGGACGGCTCCGTCTCCGGCTTCCTCAAGTCCAGCGAGACCTCCTTCACCTCCCCGCCCAGCCGCCCGGTCGAGGCGCGGCAGGAGTCGGAGGACAAGGACCTGTCCAGTCTGGCCGACGTGAACGAGGACAACATCGAGTCCTCAGCCGTGGATCTCTACAACAAGAACTCCCGAGACCGGGTAAGAGTGGCTTTTTTTGTTTAATGCAAATTCCCCCAAAGGACAAAGAATAGAAGGGGATAGAGAGGGACTCAGGAAGGCTGGAGATAGGAATTGACATTCCAAGATTCCCCCAAAACAAGGC
Source organism: Luidia sarsii (assembly GCA_949987565.1). Taxonomy (NCBI): domain Eukaryota; kingdom Metazoa; phylum Echinodermata; class Asteroidea; order Paxillosida; family Luidiidae; genus Luidia; species Luidia sarsii. Next base: position 2,023,939 of record OX465120.1, on the reverse strand, counting down.
TATAAAGCCCCTCAAGGTTGGACTAACAAAGGAAGGAGATAGAGAGGGACTCAGGAAGGCTTGAGACAGGAATTGACATTCCAAGATTCCCCCAAAACAAGGCTATAAAGCCCCTCAAGGTTAAAGACTAAGAAAAGAAGGGGATAGAGAGGGACTCAGGAAGGCTGAAGATAGGAAATGACTTTCCTTTTTTAAAAGGGCAAGATTGTAGGTTTGGGGAAAACATGAAAAACGGGAAGGGAATTCCAGAGATAGGCTGACTGAGGGAATATACCTCTTTGTTCTACACCTAGAGAAAGATAGAGTGTACAGGTGAGAGGAGTCACACAGCCAGGCTACTTGCTGGAATGTCCTGACTGTGGACCAAGTTGGCGAAAGCTGTCGTATCGGTTTTTTAATGCAACTTATTGTTCCTCGCCCAGTACCTTAAGAAACTCCAGCACCAGGAGCGAGTGGTGGAGGAGGTCAAGCTGGCCCTCAAGCCCTACTACCAGAAGCGGGAGGTGAACAAGGATGACTACAAGGAGATCCTTCGCAAGTCCGTCAACCAGGTGCGTGCGGGGGACCGTGGCCATGGCTCGGTACTGATTCTGCACCGAGAGGAATGCCTTGACTTTTCTTCTTCTGAGTTTTTAGAAACTAGACTAGACGGAAAATCCACTCAAGGTTAAGGGCTAGAGAGAGAAGGAGATAGAAAGGGGCTCAGGAAGGCCGGACATAGGAATCGACATTTTTTTTTTTTTTTTTCAAGATGATTTTCAGGGCCTGGTGCTTCGGTCCTTGGCCGGACCTTTCTCAAATGCTGGGCTGTTTTGTTCTCCAGAATACACTCTTCTTCTAACGACACTTCTTTCTCGTCTTTTTCGGGTTTTTTTTCTTTCCAGGTCTGCCACAGTAAAAGCGGCGAGATCAACCCGGTGAAGATCAAGAAGCTGATCGAGGGCTACATCAAGAAGTTCCGCAGCAAGCGAAAGCTGGATGAGAAGGAGTCGTCCAGGCCAGACCTGGCCTTCCGCTTGCTCACCAAGAGCTGAGAGGGCTCCGACGGCTTCGCCGGGGGGAGGAGAAGAAGAGCCCGGGGAGGGAAGGGACTTGTGAGCTTTTTGCCCCTCGCCGATCATGATCCTGGAACCCAGATTGTTAGAAGGTCCACCTGCTTGCTGACGGGGAACTGGGACCCTTGCGATAGCATCACAGCGGAGAGTGGATCAAGGAAGGAGGTTAACCTAGGAAGGAGGGTTGGCGAGAACACTGCTGAGAGTGTTGGAAGAATCTGCCACTTGCTGAGAACAACTAGGATAGCAGCACCAAGCAGAAATTTTTTTTCTTACAGGGAGTGAGATTTTCTCAGAATGCCGGGTTCGGGAAAAGGCATTAACTGCATGAAGGCAGTTCGCAGGTCGCTGGAAGGCGTCACCACAAAGAGGTTGGCCTGCGTCGACAACTTCATCAAGGACAAGGGTACAGAGATCGAGAGGAAGGTTTTTTTTTTTTTGCTGGGGATGCATCGTTTATGGAGACTGCGGGATGAGAAGCCACGAGCAGCAGGAGACCCCACCACTTGCTGACGGAGAATTGAGGACGCCACGATAGCAGCCTTCAAAGAACTGGATTCTGGACGGAAAAAAAGGACGACGTCTGTGATGATGGAAGACTAGGGTTTGTGTAGATAGGGCAAGGATGTCCTGCCACTCTTAATACTAATCGTGAACTGAGACTTCGGCTGTAGGGCAGTTGAGGAAAAGGGAGACATCAGGGTGAGAAAGCCAAGAGCTTCAGGAGACCCCACCACTTGCTGACCGAGAATTGAGGACGCCACGATAGCATCATTGGATTCTGGATTCAGGACGGAAAAAAGGACGAGGTCTGTGATAATGAAAGACTAGGGGGTGGTGTAGATGTAGCAGGGTAAGAATGTCCTACCATTAAATACTAATCTTGAACTGAGTCGTCGTCTGTAGGGCCGTGGAGGAGAAGTGAAAGATAGAACTTTGGAGGATGGAAGTTGGGTCTCTGAAGGGTTGGAGGGTGAGTAGGATCAGACACACTGATGTCACTGATCCCAGGGTGGTAGATCACCGGGCCGCCTCCTTGCAGCAACAGCTTAGGATACTTTTTTTCTTGCAGCGCCACCAAGTGGGTAGGGGAAGGAAAGGAAAAGAGGGTGTAGTCTATTTGGGGGGGTTAAGGAGACACCCGTGTATCAAGTAAACCCCTGGATGATCAGCAAGGAGGAAGCAAAAACAAATTGTCTTGCCGCTTTTTTCCGATGAAGGATGGAGACGATCGTGATAGCATCTCAGTATCGGCGACGGAGAGAGATTGGAGCGAAGGTCCTCCCTGACACTCCCGGCCCGACCCGACCCGACTCGACTCCGCCACCTCCGTCTTATGCAATCGCCACGGATGTGCCAAGATGTAAATGGCTTGAAATTGCCTCGCGCCGCGTACCGCAATCTGCCCAGACCTCCTTTCGAGGCTTTTAAAAATCCAACTTTTCCAGCTGATCGTTATTATTATCATTATTTCAATCTAAAATTTAGTGGGCCTGACGTTTCGATCCTAGCAGGACCTTTCTCACTCTGCCTTTGAGAAAGGTCCTGCTAGGATCGAAACGTCAGGCCCACTAAATTTTAGATTTACTTTTTGGTAATTTTAGTCAGTAAGCAGTTTGCAACATTTTTGTATATCATCATCATTATTTCAATTTTAAAATTGCTTGTGTTGATTTGTTGTTTTTGAGGGGGAGGGGGGGGGGGTTAAAATTAACATTGTTGGTGCTCCTTAGCGGGAAGAGAGACTTAACTGATCAGAAGTCATCAGTCTATTTTCTGTCTGGTACCCCGTATCCATACTTTTGTTTTCATTGCTACAGTGCACAGATATGTTGTCTCATTATACATGCAACTGGGAGCCATTTGAAACTTGAATCAGGACCCTGACTCTTACTGTTTTTTTTCTCCCCTAATTCTGCTACCGGTATTGAAGTAAAACGAAAAAAACACACCTCTTGGTTGGTGAACAATACGTGTACTGTAGATGGTAGTATTCGCTTTTCCAACAGTAATCATGACAGTAAATTGTAAACAGTATTAATGTGAGTGGATCACCCGGGGGTTTAGTTTACGAGAAACCGCGAGAAACCTCGAGAGTGGGGCTAATATGCCAGGCCTCTTTTTCGTCGGGACTAGCGAAAGCGGCGGTGGGCACCTTCAAACTGAAGCGGCCCTGATGCGGCGTGAGGTGCGTACGGGGGACCATTCTTTTTTGTTGGGGAACCAGCGAACATTTTGAGAGTCCGGGATATGACCCGTGAATTCAATGTGTACGAACTCGATCTTCATAACCCAAGTTCTAAAGAAAGAAAAAAGAGAAGAAATTAACCGAAAACAAATAACTGGGTGAATGAGACTTCCATTTGGTTTGCGCACGAACATAATTATTTGTCAGACTTTTTCAATAATGTCCGCACGCTTGACTATCCCTCGTAGTTAATCTTTTCAATTTGGATACAAAAATTATCGATTTTTTTTGCCTCTTGCTCAGTCGAGATAATTTATTTGCGTCATTCTGCTGCCTCTCCATCTCGGACTTTTATATATGATCGGAAGAGACCGCGAAAGACCTTCACGTACGGCGTGAGAGATCCATGCCGAATCAAATTCAAACGATAGATCTTAATCGTACGGGTCACCCTGTCTTGCTATTTAGATGAGTCTTGGAAGGTTTGCGTGGTGGAAATGCCATTAAAGTGGAAGGTTTGCGGTGACACCATCTAGCACTTCGAGAATGAGTACGGCTCTGAAAAGACCCAGTTGATTTTGCTAAATTACTAAAATCAAGTAGTCACATCGTCGCTAACCCATGACCGTATCAATTGCTCTATGTACATCTGTGGCGTTGAGGGCGCATCGCAAGATGTGATTTCTCGCATGCATTTTGAAGGTGACCTACTGCACCACTTCAGACGCAGATAGTATATATTTTTGTGTGTACATGTATATGACGGTGTCTCAATACCCCCATGTACCGTAAATGACATCTGATAATTTGGAAGTTCGTGAATTCTCATCTCGATTGTCTGTAAATTGCCCTGGCTGAAGCGGTTACAACTATTGTTTAGCATCGTGCTTGTAGTAAGTGTATGTGGTATACATAAATCCGAATTGGCCGTTTTTCTTTTAAAAACAAACGCCTTCATTGTTGTTTCATAGAAGAGGCTTGTGTTTAGATTTTGTTTTGTTTGGGTTTTTTTCTCTTCGATTTAGGGTCACCGTGACTCGGTCCTTCACATACATGGTGACATTTCTTCCTTCTTATATTGTTTGTCTTGCGAGCCCGTGTGGTCTGGGACCCCGTGTCCACCAGCGGTTAATAATTGGCTCCTTGTTTTGACCCGACTATAGCGTGACGCGTTCTGCCCATGCGCCTTGGTGTTGACGACGCCGATCGGTACAGACGGCTGCACTGCACGTGCCCTCTAAGAATTCGTTGGCTACGGCTTCAGATTGCGCAGGAGTCTATGGGAGTCACTCGATAGAGGCTTCAGTCGACTCCCATAGGGTCACGCGTTGTACCATCAAGCCGTAGCCAATGAATCCACACAGCTCGCGTTAAGGCTTGGCTTGCCACCCATTTTCTAGATCTGGGCTCATGCCGCAGCTTCTGCAAGTAATCAGGACCGGATGTTCAGATGTATGGTATTGTAAGGTCCATTGCTACACACCTATGGTCCCAAATGAATGTTTATCGGCACTTCCGGGACCATAGATGGCATACTCTTATCCAATGCTGTTCAGAAACCATTTTCCCACATGGGGAAGGGACCCCCCCCCCAAAAAAAAAAAAAAAACGAAAAAAAAAAACCGTCGCCACCAGCAACGACACATCGCGTGACTTTGATCACCCTTTCCACTTATCTGCACCACCGCGATGAACAACCCCTTCATTTATATATATATATATATATATATAGTATAGTAGGCCAGTGTGTTGTTTCGATCCCAACAGAACCTTCCTTAAATGTCTTCGGGGAAAAAAATCGCTTTCGAGAAAGGTCTGACTAGGATCGAAACGTCGGGCACTCTGTCTCACGATTTTTGTTTTTCGAGGGCATTGGAATATTAAGCAATTGGCAGCTTTGGTGTTAGTACTTTGAAAACCCCACAAAAATGTCTTGTCGTGTCGTCAGCGTGAAATTATTTCATGAAAGGTGTAAGAAAAATTGCCAGTCAAGACAATAATCATACTGCCTACTATCATCTAGTGCATGATAAGCATTTGTTTTATTTATATATTTTTTATATGGAAGTACCGTGTACATATCCACGTATTATACCCGTACATGTTTGGCTTTTCTTGAATAATTATCACAGTTAAGCTTTTTTTCTTCTGTTGTCGTCTAGCTGATCTGAAGTGTGTATAAACATATTGGCAAGGTTTTTTTTTCTTTGCGGAGTCGGAAATTGATCTGATGTTTTATCTTTGAAAATATCCTTAGTAAAACTAATGAGGGCGCTATAGGTATCTAGGTCTGCAGGAAATTGTTGTTGTTGTTGCATGATCCTGTAATGACATCACAAATTTGCTCATGAATATTGAAACTCTTATTAACATAAAAACTGAAAACTTAGAAATACACCACAGAACGTGAATAACAGTTTGATTGTCAGCAACAGTTATATAGGTAAGCATGGATTTAAGTGATAAAAGTCCATTGCAGAAACTTAAAAAAACAAAACAAGCTGAAGTACTTTCGGAGCTATGTGCTACAATGATAGTGTAGCTCCTAAAACGGTCTAACTTCGTCTCGGTTCGTCTCGTCTCGGCTCTGTTCGTCCCCTCTCGTCTAGTCTCCACTCGGCTCGTCTCACCCCCCCCCCTCATTTAAGACAGACGAGAGACATTCATCGAAGACGCACACGACTATATAGGGGAAAAGTCTGTGTGAGTAAATACAACGTTTATTCACTACAAAGAGGTCCTGTGTTCAATACAAGGCAAAATTCTTCACAACTAATTCAGCGTGAACTCGGGAGATTCGATTTTTTGAGATGAGATCGCTTATTTCCCGAAACCAACACTAGGCAATTGACTACTGTATCGTAAAATCCCAAACTCGTGGGAAGGGTTAAAAAGAGTAAGAGTAAGAATGTCTCTAAAGGTAATGCTAACACAAGTTCTCATCTGTCGTCTCGATACAGACCACAGCCAATCATCGAACATTTTCCTCCAAAGTATAAAATTCATTCACTTTTAATCTCCGGTTATACAGATTATAATTACAAAAATGATAATTATAACAAACTGCCGATTAAAGAGTCTTGCGAATTTTTTGTTTAAGATTCAAATATCATACACAGATATAGCACAAAGTAGGCATTATAATTCTGACATTAATCTTTACTGAATAATTATTGACTTAGATGATAGTTTGAATGACCCTTCAATGCAAAACTTGTTTATACATGTACCAAACGATGCTTCATCCTAACCGACCTAGGAAAAGAAAAACAAAACACGCACCCCGACCCTGACGGTGTGCGTAATTTTTTTTCGTAGGAGGGTTAGGGACAAGTATCATAAATGGGGTGTCGTAATCTTCTTCTATCGTAATTTTCTTTATAAACATTCGACACGCCTTTTTTATGATAATTCATGAAAATTGCCCCTAACCCTCCTACGAAAAAAAAGGATGCTGACGGCGCGTGGGTCAATGTCACCCGTTCGCTTTTAGCGGGTCCACGCGCCCGTCAGCGCGCAGAGGAGCGCGGGCACCAGCGACAGCCACTGGCCCGATTTCCGGACGGCGTGGTTGCAGAAGGACTCGGTGCAGCAGCGCTGGGTCACCACCTCGGGCGGGCTGGTGCCCGGCACGTTCCGGTTGGTGAAGCTCTCGCAGGCGCCGGCCTGCCCCATGTCGGAGAAGCAGCCGCGCTGGGTCCTCTCCAGACTGCCCGCCGTGACGATTTTCTGGAGTGAGGAGAAAATGAGAGGGCGACGAGAGGATGAGAAAGAGAACGAAAAGGAGGAGGAGGGGGAGGAGGAAGAGGAAGAACAAGAGGAGGAGGAATAGGAAGGGGAAGAGGAAGAGAAAGAGAAAGAGGAAGAAGATAAAGAAAAGGAGGAAGAGGAAGAACAAGAGCCGGAAGACGAAGAGAAGGAGGAGGAAGATAAAGAAAAGGAAGAGGTAGTGGAAAAGTAAGAAGAGAAGGAGGAGGAAGATAAAGAAAAGGAAGAGGAAGTGGAAAAGGAAGAAAAAAGGGAAGAGGAAGAGGAAAAGGAAGAAGAAAAGGAAGAGGAAGAACAAGAGGACGAGGAAGAGGAAGAACAAGATGAGGAAGAGGAAAAGGAAGAAGAAAGGGAAGAGGAAGAGAAGGAGGAGGAAGATAAAGAAAAGGAAGAGAAAGAGGAAGAACAAGAGAAGAAAGATGAGGAGGAAAAGGAAGAAGAAAAGGAAAAGGAAGAGAAGGAGGAGGAAGAGGAAGAGAATGAAAAAGAGGAGAAGGAGGGAAAGGGAGAGGGAGGACAAGAAGAAAAGGAGGAGGAGGAAGAGAAAGGAAAAGGGAAAGAAAAAAAGGAAGAAGAAGTAGGACATAATGCGAACCATAAGTAAGATTTTTCCGTTACGCAATTTAGCGTCGGAAAGTCAAAAAGAAAGTCAAAAGTCAAAAAGAAATAAAATGGTTCATGTCCCCTAAGGGGCTCCGTACAATAATGCCGATACGCACCACGCAAAACGTGTCACAGGTCACGTTTGCTGATGCCGAGCCATCGAACGGCTCCCCGCAGAACTCGCCGATGCTGGTTTGGCCGGTCTGCTGAAAGGTGCACGCGTAGCACGTCAGCTCTGGCGCCGGCGTCTGACCCTGTGCACTCACCAAGCCTAGGAAAAAAAAACCCAAAGAAACCGCCCATGTCAATTGGCTGTGCGAAAAAAAAAAAAAATTGCATCCACTGATGTGCGTGACCCTTGAACTGCTGCCGCCAGGTTCACATCAGAATATCGTTTCCATCATGAATGAAAGCTGAGGCTTGAACCAGTTTTGTTTCTGACTGGCGCCCCAACCCGGCAAATTAAAGACTAGTTGACTATTTTGGGCCACCATCTAATTAAGGGCTGGATAGCTCAGATGGTTAGAGCGCTGGTATACGTAAAACCAGAGGGCCTTAATTGGCTCCGGTCAAATCTAAATAAATTTCTTGTTAACTATAACAGCAATCAGCTGCAGACCCAAATGGTTCGAATTTTTTCAATCCGTTTTTTTTTATTTGGTTCGATTTCGTCTGGTCTGGTCTGATTTCATCTGGTCTGGTGTGGTCTGGTCTGGTCTGGTCTGGTCTGGTCTGGTCTGGTCTGGTCTGGTCTAGTCTGTTATGGTGTGGTCTGGTCTGGCCTGGTCTGGTCTGGTCTGGTCTGGTCTGGTCTGGTCTGGCCTGGTCTGGTCTGGCCTGGTCTGATCTGGTCTGGTCTTATCTGGTCTGGTCTGGTCTGGTCTGGTCTGGTCTGGTCTGGTCTGGTCTGGTCTGGTCTGGTCTGGTCTGGTCTGGTCTGGTCTGATCTGGTCTTGTCTTGTCTGGTCTGGTCTGGTCTGGCCTGGTCTGGTCTGGTCTGGTCTGGTCTGGTCTGGTCTGGTCTTATCTGGTCTGGTCTGGTCTGGTCTGGTCTGGTCTGGTCTGGTCTGGTCCTGGTCTGGTCTGGTCTGGTCTGGTCTGGTCTGGTCTGGTCTGGTCTGGTCTGGTCTGGTCTGGTCTGGTCTGGTCTGGTCTGGTCTGGTCTGGTCTGATCTGGTCTTGTCTTGTCTTGTCTGGTCTGGTCTGGTCTGGCCTGGTCTGGCCTGGTCTGATCTGGTCTGGTCTGGTCTGCATGGTTTGGTCCAGTGTGGTCTGGTCTGGTCTGGTCTTGTCTGGTCTGGTCTGGTCTGGCCTGGTCTGGTGTGATCTGGTCTTGTCTTGTCTGGTCTGGTCTGGTCTGGCCCGGTCTGCGTGGTCTGTTGCGGTGTGGTCTGGTCAGGTCTAATCTAGTATGATCTAGTCTGGCCTGGTCTGAACTGGTTGGGACGGGTTCGGAACTTTGATATGGTTTGGTTTGTTACTCACATGGACTGCACAAACAGGCTACCACCAGCAAAATCTGTTGCCAAGAAGATGATTCCATCGTGCCTAAATCATGATTATACACAAAGACAAAAACAAATCGAGAATTGTCGACTTGAACCCAAACACAAGCTCTTCATCAATCGTTATTCCAGCTCTATAGCCCAACATAGGAAAACCCTTGTAACAAAAAATCTCCCATCATGTGTTTCACTCTTCGGAGATTTCACGGGAAATGTTCAGAATATCCAGACACACCGTACCGTGTAACTCAAGGCGATTGTCATGGGGACACGACATAGGACATTATTGGGAATAATTAAGCACCGTGTTCAAGAAAACTATGGAACCCCATGGTGGAAAAAACCGTGAACCCCATGGTGGAAAAAAAACCCGTGAACCCCACCACGATAACACCATGGGGTGCCTGTGAGTGCCACATTGGGACACGAAACATTTTGTGAGAGATAACGGTTTTCGTGAAAAGTCCATGTGAAAAACTATCACTACACCGATATTGGGAAGAACTATCGACATTAATTGCGGTCCCAAGGCGAAATATTGTAGGCGGGCTTCCTGAAACAAAATAGACACCAGCGAAAACAACGTATAGGCTTACGACAACATCTGGAAATCTATTTTGAAAGCATTGAAGTCGGTGGAAATCTCTCGATCTGTGCCACTGTAAACATAATAATTATAATATGTGACCCGGCACAGCGACATGAGGAATATCCCACCAAAACACTTTTCCAGTTAACAACGCCTGAAGTGAAAGTATTTTCTCAATTCCATTAAAAATCTTTTTTTTTTTTTTTTTGCATTTTCGGAAAGTTAATGTATTGGATGATATTATGTCCAAAGGATTTTTCCGAAATCCGTCTCTAAATGTTGAAAAAACGAGGATTTCGGGGGAGTGTCTGTGTACTGTTTTCATGAAAATGTAAAGTTCCTGCCTTTTTGAATGGCCGCTTTCGAGGAGTTAGACTGGTGCTGCTATTATTGTGTCTGGTGCCAAATGAACGAGTGAAGTCCCCTTGTACTATTTACAACAAAGTTTATATGGAAATAAATTTGATATCATTCGAAATGCTAACGGTATACTCTTTCACATCATTAGAAAATCTCAAAATCTCAAAAGTGGGGGTTATTCCTCATTATCATGTGCCGGGTCACATATGGGACCTCGTTCCGGATCCTCTGTCGATGGACCGGGAATGAGTCACATGGCTTCCTGCGTCATTATATCTGGGACGCCACCGCCCGTCGGATCGGAATTACCGCCAACAGTCGACCCTGTAATTGGTGCGGGAAGTTTTCCATTTAAAGCCGACCCCCTCACGCTCCATATCACGACCTCCAGATCTAAAGGGCAACGGGTTTTTTGATGGGAACATCCGTTTAGTGTAAACATCGCAGATATAGAGAGAAGGGGTGGGAGAGAGAGAGAGGGGAGAGAGCAGAAGGAGACAGAGAGAGAGAGAGGGAGGAGGGAGAGATCGAGGGAGAGAGAGGGGAGAGAGCAGAGAGAGACACAGAGAGAGGGAGGAAGGGAGAGAGGGGGGGTGAGAGAGAGGGGAGAGAGAGAGAGAGCAGAGAGAGAGTCAGAGAGAGGGAGAGGGAAGAGTGAGATAGAGAGAGAGGGGGAGAGAGAGAAGGAGGGAGAGGGGAGAGAGAGAGGGAGAGAGAGAGACAGAGCGGGGTAGAGAGAGAGTGGGAGAGGGAGGGGGAGAGAGAGGGGGAGAGAGATCGGAGAGAGAGATAAGGAGAGAGAGGGGGAGAGAGGGGGAGGGGAGAAGGAGAGAGGGGGAGAGAGAGAGGGGGAGAGGGAGAGAGAAAGGGGAGAGAGAGGGAGAAAGAGAGAGAGAGAAGGGAGGGATAGCAGTTTTCACTTAAAAGAGAACGGGTGGGGAGAGGGGAAGAGAATGTTGAGAGAGAGGGGGAGAGAGAGAGGGAGAGAGTGAGAGGGACTCGGGAGAGAGAGGGACAGGCAGACACACAGACAGACAGAGAGGGAAAGAGAGAGAGAGAGAGAGAGAGAGTCTCTACTTCAATGATGAATGTCTGCTTTTCTATTTGGGTTTAAAAATAGCTCGGTACGTTGAAGCTAGCGTCTTCTAGTGAGTCATTTTAACTTGCGAATTACTATGTAAACACTGCTCATCGCTGCCGTTGTGAACACGAAGTCAGTGCACTCCAGATCTCCCGTGTGATTTCTTGAACATCTTTCAAGTTCGAAGTTGCTTGAACTCTGCCCAGCTCTGCACGCTATTATGATACTAATTTGCAGTCATAATACCCAATTATGAACGCGTGGACGTTCTTCAATCTTCGGCGAAGTGATTTCTTTTTTAATTCAGTGTCACTGTACAATACGAGCAATGCCGCGCTGTATCGGAAAAGTGCTCATGACTGTGTAGTGATCAGAATGTCCAACCCGCTATAACGCCATTCAATTCTACAATCTGCTATCGTCTTTTTTATAGGAGGGTTTGCGGTGACACCATGTATAAGGTCTCTTAAAGAAGAGGTGTGGTTCTGAAAAAAACCTGAGTGGTAACTCTATAGGAGGGTTTGCGGTGACACCATGTATATGGTCTCTTAAAGAAGAGGTATGGTTATGAAAAGAACCTGAGTGATAACTCTATAGGAGGGTTTAATATGACACCATGTGTAAGGTCTCTTAAAGAAGAGGTGTGGTTCTGAAAAGAACCTGAGTGATAACTCTATAGGAGGGTTTGCGGTGACATCATGTATAAGGTATCTTAAAGAAGAGGTATGGTTATGAAAAGAACCTGAGTGATAACTCTATAGGAGGGTTTGCGGTGACACCATGTATAAGGTCTCTTAAAGAAGAGGTGTGGTTCTGAAAAGAACCTGAGTGATAACTCTTTAGGAGGGTTTGCGGTGTCACCATGTATAAGGTCTCTTAAAGAAGAGGTGTGGTTCTGAAAAGAACCTGAGTGATAACTCTTTAGGAGGGTTTGCGGTGTCACCATGTATAAGGTCTCTTAAAGAAGAGGTATGGTTCTGAAAAGAACCTGAGTGATAACTCTATAGGAGGGTTTGCGGTGACACCATGTATAAGGTCTCTTAAAGAAGAGGTGTGTTTCTGAAAAGAACCTGAGTGATAACTCTATAGGAGGGTTTAAAGTGACAAACTGTATAAGGTCTCTTAAAAAGAGGTGTGGTTCTGAAAAGAACCTGAGTGATAACTCTATAGGAGGGTTTAAAGTGACAAACTGTATAAGGTCTCTTAAAAAGAGGTGTGGTTCTGAAAAGAACCTGAGTGGTAACTCAGAACCGTGCCTCTTCTGAAAGAGACCATGGTGTCACCGCAAACCCTCCTATAGAGTTATCACTCAGGTTCTTTTCAGAACAATACCTCTTCTTTAACACTCCTATTATATCAAACCCCCCTGTATTGTTTCACCAACCATGCAAAGCCTTAAGTCTTACTCGTTTTTTTTTTTTTTTTGGGGGGGGGGTAAGGGGGGCTCAAATGATGAACGAAACACCAGGTGCTTCAGAGCAATTTTATGGATAGAGATAATGGGCAATCTTACGCCCAAGATACACACTGATACTTCGAGGGCCTGACGTTAGTTCGATCCTATCAGGACCTTTCTCAAAGACAGAGAGACAAAAAACTGTTGCAAACTGCAGCTCACTTACTAAAGATAATGACCTTCATTGCATAGACCTCAAAACCCAGAGGGCCCAATGACGTTTCTATCCTAGCAGGACCTTTCTCAAAGGTCCTGCTAGGATCGATACGTCGTACGGCCCCTCGTACTTTTGAGATTCAGACAAAACCTCTTTACAAAGAAATAACGACCTTTAGCAGACGTTTCGATTTCAGTGGGACACATCAGCATCCACTGGCAAATCGTAGGCCTACACGCAGTAATCAAGACATTCTGACGACGGTCCATAATAGTTCGAACGGCTGTGTTCGCTTACCTGATGTTACGAGCAAGTTACGGCCAAGCAGCTGGCGAGAAGATCGTCAGAGTTTTCGTCGGTCGCTCCCCCAGAACCTGTCGGCGCGACTATTCCCACAGACCGCTCCCCTTGGTAATGCCAGGGCAGTCGAAACACTACCCCTTCCCAACCCCTCCCTCCACCCCCTCCCTAACCCCACCCGCCATGTAGCCCTTAACGAGCCAAATCCTGTCCAATTGTCTATGGAGCGCCTGCTCGGTCAAAATAATCCCAGTTAAAGGTCCTATACAACATTGGTAAAGATCAAAAGTTTGTGTGTTAAACCATTAAACATCTCAAACAAAGTAATCCTGCGAAGGTTTTAGGTCAAATGGTGATCTGATGAGAGAGTAGAAAAAAGGTCAGAAACCGTCACGGTTTTTGCACCGTTCTGTACTGTTAGAAATAGTTTATCACTTGCGAGTAATAAACTATTTGTCGATGTTTGAGTGAAGATATCTAGGGAAGTACAGCATCCAAGACCGTAAGATTTCAACATGAGGATTTTATCATGACCATCTACAAACTGTGTAAATTCGAAGGAAATCTGTGGACATCGATGTTTTCCGATCTTCTTATTGTTGCATGTATTGAGCCTTTAAACCTGCCACTGAAGATTCGGGATTAGTACAAGATAGAGGTGCATTGGGTGTTCCCTGCTCTTTCAATCCAATAACGTTCTAATGAGATAAGTGAACGTCACAGCAGTGTGTTTGTGGCAGTCATTTGACCTCTGACCGTGAAACGTAATAAACGTCAGGCCCACTAGAGTTGAGTGGGGGTGGGGGGGGGGGTCGAAACGCCGTCCTACGAAAAATCCTTTACATATTCATGCTTTCTTGAAGTGCACACTGATAATCCTGACTCATAGCGCTCTATAAATACACTAGAGTGCGCACTCCCCTATCAACGCGCGGTACGAACGTGTGCCGACATGAACGCGCATCCGCTATTAATAAAGAGTACATGCAACTTCGGCTCGAAGTGCCCGGATGTCGGTAGTAATCGCGCGTGATATGAACGGGGGAAGATATAGCCGATTGATATAGCCGATAAAGTTGTGAATGCGGAATCTAAAATTGTTATAAAAATGTTTTTTAGTCATGATAGGAAAGGCTATCAATACCTCAAGGGATTGGCGAATTTTAATGTCCTACTTTCTTTTGTAAAAAAAAAATGGGAATAGTTTGTCCGTGCCATTGATCTCCATAATAAAGACTGGATAGGACACCGCGCGTTGCTCGCGCACAAAATACGCGGTCGAACAATCATCCATGCATTTGCACCTCTTTCGTAATGGACCTTTCCCATGAAATATGCAAATTAGACCTAGCGCATGCGCTTAACTAAATTGGTGGGCAAGCGGGCTGCCAACTAATCATAGTTTTCCACGGGCGTGCGCGCGTTCCTTCGCGCTAACAGTTTGGCGTGCGGTCATTGGCTATTCAGCGTCTCCTGCGCGCGTATTTCGAAACCTGCACGCAACGCGCACTCGTTTGCCCACCAATTTAGTAAAGCGCATGCGCCAGCTCTTATATGTGACCCGGCACAACGACATGAGGAATATCCCCCCAAAACACTTTTTGAGTAAACAACGCCTGAAGTTAAAGTATCTTCACAATTCGATTACAAATCAATTTTCTTTTTTGGGTATTTTCGGAAATTTTAAGCGTTAGAGGATATTATATGTTGATATAATTTGAAAGCTAATGGTATACTCTTTCACATCATTAGAAAACCTTAAAATCTCAAAAGTGGGGTTATTCCTCATTATGCTGTGCCGGGTCACATATTTGCATATTTCATGGGAAAAGGTCCATTGCGTCGCAGTCCCCTTGCCGTCACGCGCCACGCGATGAGTGCACACTCTAGTTTATTTATAGAGCCCTATGAGGATAATGGACCTTTCCCATGAAATATGCAAATAAGAGCTGGCGCATGCGCTTTACTGAATTGGTGGGCAAACGAGTGCGCGTCGCGTGCAGGTTTCGAAATACGCGCGCAGGAGACGCTGAACAGCCAATGACCGCACGCCAAACTGTTAGTGAGAAGGAACGCGCGCACGCCCGTGGAAAACTATGATTGGTTGGCAGCCCGCTTGCCCACCAATTTAGTTAAGCGCATGCGCTAGGTCTAAATTGCATATTTCATGGGAAAGGTCCATTAAATAACTATAGATGAGACGCGCGTCTGAACGTGCCATTCACTGTGCACAAACATTTCGGCTCTCCAAGAACGCGCTGAAAAGTCACGTGAATGAGGCGACACTCAAAGAGCAACTGTATGCTGAATGTTCACTTTCATTAAATTTTAATAATAACATTTATTTCCATACTTCCAAAAGCATACACATCAGAATGGATAAATTGTGATTTTAGTATTATATAAAGAACTTAAATAAAAGACGGTGGGAAGTATAGGGGTTGTTCATAATAAGCCAAGCCTTGTATGTAGAGAACAGCCTTTGCAGACAAATTAGACGTAAATACCAGAACAATTAGACAAGGTAAGACAAAATTGAGGCTTTGGTTTTGGAAAAGGCCCAAAATGTACACCTTTGTCCACCTTTGAGAAATGTCTTTGTGAGGAGAGAGAGGTAGAGAGGCAGAGAGGGTGGAGAGAGGGTGTGAGAGAGAGGGGAGAGAGAGGGGAGAGAGAGAGAGGGGAGAGAGAGGGGAGAGAGAGAGGGAGAGAGAGGGAGAGGGAGGGAGGGAGAGAGACAGTAAGATAGAGGGCGAGAGAAAGAGAGAGAAAGAGAGAGAGATTGAGTGAAGAGAGAGAGATAGAGAGAGAGAGAGATAGAGAGAGAGAGGGAGAGGAAGGGAGAGAGAGGGGAGAGAGGGAGAGGGAGGGATAGAGAGGGGGGAAGAGAGATGGAGAGAGGCAGAGAGAGTGAAGACAGTGTGTGAGAAAGAGAGGTGGAGAGAGAGGGAGAGGGAGGGTAAGAGAGGGGGGAGAGAGAGAGGGAGGGATAGAGAGGGGGGGAAGAGAGATGGAGAGAGGCAGAGAGAGTGGAAAGAGTGTGTGAGAAAGAGAGGGGGAGAGAGAGGGAGAGGGAGGGTAAGAGAGGGGGAGAGAGAGAGAGGGAAGGTAAGAGAGGGAAGAGAGAGGGATAGGGAGTGGAAAGAGGGTGTGAGAGAGAGGGAGAGGGAGAGAGAGGGAGAGGGAGGGAAAGAGAGGGGGGAGAGAGAGAGGGGGAGGGAAAGAGAGGGATAGAGAGGGAGAGAGGCAAAGAAAGTGGAGAGAGGGTGTGAGAGAGAGGGAGAGAGAGGGGGAGAGGGGAGAGAGAGAGAGGGGGAGGGAGAGAGAGAGAAAGAGATAGATAGAGAGATAAAAGGAGAGAGGGGAGAGAGAGGGGAGATAGAGAGAGAAAGAGAGAGAGAGAGGGGGAGATAGAGAAAGAGAGAGAGAAAGAGAGAGAGAGAGAAAGAGAGAGAGAGAGGGGGGGGGGGTAGGCAGAGGGAGAGACCACTTCCGTGCGTCTTAATTGGCAGACACAAAGGGAGTGCGAGGTCGGAGCATCTCTCCCTTGGCATTGACTCCATCCAATGACCTCACCCATCGCACCCAGATCGTGTTTCAGCGAGATCAATAATTCTCCGCTACTGGCCATATATCTCCATGGATAATCATGAAGGTCGCCGATTAAACAGGATCTGATCATCATGCCGCGCCAATGTCGGTCCGTTCACGGCTCGTTTAATATCGCTGCTCCCCCCTCTTCTTACGACTGCATAGACATTTTAGTGCGACGCTCTGAGAACGACGCGAACCAGCGATGAGAAGAGGAGGGAGTGATGGAATGACAACATGTAGAAAGAAAGACAGGAAACAAAGGAAGAGAGAGAGAAAGTCAAAGAGAGGGGAGGGGAAGGAGAAAGTGAGATAGAGAGAGGGAGAGGGAGAGGGGGAGGGAGGGAGATAGAGAGAGAGGGAGAGAGAAGAGAGAGAGAAAAAGAGAGAAAGAGAGAAAGAGATAGAGAGAGAGAGAGAGGGAGAGAGATGGAGAGAGAGGGAGAGAGAAAGAGAAAGAGAGAAAGAGAGAAAGAGAAAGAGAGAGGAAGAGAGAGGAAGAGAGATGGAGAGAGCGAGAGAGAGAGAGAGGAGATGAAACGAGAGAAAGAGAAAATTATAGAGGTAGAAAGAAAGAGAGAAATAAAGAGACAGAGGGGCATATAGAGGGAGAAAAAAAAGGAGACAGAGAGAGGAACAGAGACAGGGAGAGAAGGAGAGAGAGGGGTAGAGAGGGGTAGAGAGAGGGAGAGCGAGGAGAGGGGAGAGAGGGGAGAGAGACAAGGGAGGGAGAGGAGGGGAGAGGGGATCAGGGAGATAGGGAGGGAGAGAGCGGAGAGAGAGGAAGAGAGAGTGGAGGGAGAGGGGGAGAGAGAGGGAAGAGAGGGGGAGAGAGATGGGGAGAGAGAGGGGAGGGAGAGAGGGAGGGAGAGAAGGGAGGGAGAGAGTGGGAGGGAGAGAGCGGAGAGAGCGGAAGAGAGAGAGGTGAGGGAGAGGGGAGAGAGGGGGAAGAGAGGGGGGAGAGAGGGGAAAGAGGCAAGGGAGGGAGAGATGGGGAGGGAGAGAGCGGAGAGAGATGAATGGAGAGGGGAGGGAGAGGGAGAGAGAGGGAAGAGATCGGGGGGATGGGGAGAGAGAGGGAGAGAGAGAGAAGAGAGGGGAGCGAGATGGGGAGGGAGAGGAGAGAGAGGGGGAAGAGAGGGGAAGAGAGAGACAGATGGGGGGAGAGAGGGGAGAGAGACAAGGGAGGGAGAAAAAAGGGGAGGGAGAGAGGGGGAGGGAGAGACGGAGAAAGATAGGGGATGTAGGCTAAGTGAGAGACCACTTGCGTGCGTCTTAATTGGCAGCATGAAGAAAACACCACGAACATCTCCCCTGGCCTTGGAACGATTCGCCACTTCACTTCACAGACGCTACATAATGTGACACAGCTATACAGCTAACGACTTCACCCATCGCACTAAGTGCCGTTAACAATAATGACCCTCGTTGATGACGGGCGAAGTTCTCCGGTAAATGGTGGCGAACAGAATACAAAATGAACACTAATGAGCACGTACAAAACTGCCACGAGTGCATGATGAGCACCTTTCATGCAGGGGGTGGGGGAAAATCATTCAAATGTAATTTGCTGAGGTGAACATCGAGTCGATCGGTTGAAGTATTCGTCCAACAATTGCAATTCCTAGGTCCAACGCTGGAAAAAATAAGTTGTTTTTTTTAAACCTTGCTTTGACCGGTACGACACAGGAGCAAAAGGAAGATTGGGAACTTGGATGTCCAACCTGGTAGACTGGTTTAAGAGGAGTAGAGGAAAGAGAAGGGTGACTTGGATGCCCAGCCTGAAAGACTGGTTGACAAGAAAGAGGAGTAGAGGAAAGAGAAGGGTGACTTAGATGTCCAGCCTGAAAGACTGGTTTACTAGAAAGAGGAGTAGAGGAAAGAGGAGGGTAAATTGGATGTCCAGTCTGAAAGACTGGTTTACAAGAGAGAGGAGTAGGGAAAGAGAAGGGTGACTTGGATGTCCAGCCTGAAAGACTGGTTGACAAGAAAGAGGAGTAGAGTAAAGAGAAGGGTGACTTAGATGTCCAGCCTGAAAGACTGGTTTACAAGAAAGAGGAGTAGAGGAAAGAGAAGGGTGATTTGGATGCCCAGCCTGAAAGACTGGTTTACTAGAAAGAGGAGTAGAGGAAAGAGGAGGGTGACTTGTATGTCCAGCCTGAAAGACTGGTTTACTAGAAAGAGGAGTAGAGGAAAGAGGAGGGTGACTTGGATGTCCAGCCTGAAAGACTGGTTTACTAGAAAGAGGAGTAGAGGAAAGAGGAGGGTGACTTGTATGTCCAGCCTAAAAGACTGGTTTACTAGAAAGAGGAGTAGAGGAAAGAGGAGGGTGACTTGTATGTCCAGCCTGAAAGACTGGTTTACTAGAAAGAGGAGTAGAGGAAAGAGGAGGGTGACTTGGATGTCCAGCCTGAAAGACTGGTTTACTAGAAAGAGGAGTAGAGGAAAGAGGAGGGTGACTTGTATGTCCAGCCTGAAAGACTGGTTTACTAGAAAGAGGAGTAGAGGAAAGAGAAGGGTGACTTGGATGTCCAGCCTGAAAGACTGGTTTACTAGAAAGAGGAGTAGAGGAAAGAGAAGGGTGACTTGTATGTCCAGCCTAAAAGACTGGTTTACTAGAAAGAGGAGTAGAGGAAAGAGAAGGGTGACTTGTATGTCCAGCCTAAAAGACTGGTTTACAAGAAAGAGGAGTAGAGGAAAGAGAAGGGTGACTTGGATGTCCAACCTGAAAGACTGGTTTACTAGAAAGAGGAGTAGAGGAAAGAGAAGGGTGACTTAGATGTCCAGCCTGAAAGACTGGTTTACTAGAAAGAGGAGTAGAGGAAAGAGAAGGGTGACTTGGATGTCCAGCCTGAAAGACTGGTTGACAAGAAAGAGGAGTAGAGGAAAGAGGAGGGTGACTTGGATGTCCAGCCTGAAAGACTGGTTTACAAGAGAGAGGAGTAGGGAAAGAGAAGGGTGACTTGGATGTCCAGCCTGAAAGACTGGTTTACTAGAAAGAGGAGTAGAGGAAAGAGAAGGGTGACTTAGATGTCCAGCCTGAAAGACTGGTTTACTAGAAAGAGGAGTAGAGGAAAGAGAAGGGTGACTTGGATGTCCAACCTGAAAGACTGGTTTACAAGAAAGATGAGTAAACTATCAGGAGGTGGAGCTGCTAGAGAAATCAACAGACTAAACTGTGACGTTGCAATAGTACATGCACTCGTTTAGAAGCAAAAGCACCCATTTAAAGGCAATAATGTTCTTCTATATGCATGTCCTCCAAAGCAAGGCTATAAAGTCAATCGAGATAGTAATGGCCATACGAAGGGGAAAAAAGGGAGATAGGATTAGGCTCCGCCCACCTATCGGCTCTCAGCCAATCACAGGTCAGAAGGTGAGCGCGCTCCTGTTTGTCTCTATTACCGATATATCCTCACCGTGTACTGCCGAAGGCGAGATAAGTCTCATTCCTTCACACAGCGAGCACGACGCCAGTCCTCATCAAATTGTCAGCTTTCTGACCCGGCCAAACCCGAGCTATAGATAGTTACGAAAGACGGAGATGTCGGCCGTGACTACTACAATTGCCGCCTTGGTGGCGGCGGTTGTTTTCTGGTCTCAGCCCGGCGGGACCGAGGCTTCGTGTTCCCCGTGCCCGTTCCAGTGGAGCGAACACCGGCACCACTGCTACCGGTACTTCCGCACCGCTCTCCCGTACGACACGGCCGGGAAGTACTGCCGTTCCGGCAGGGGCCCGAGGTACTCCGGTGTCTTGGCGAGCCTGGATTCCCCGGAGGAGGCCGCCTTCCTGATGGATCATGTCGGACGGATCATCAGCAAGTTGGACCAGGCGCCAGAGAAGATATGGCTTGGCCATCAGTCTAGTGAGGTCAGAGTGAACGGTAAGTTTAGCAGAGCTCCCAATCCTCCTCCTCCTCATTCTCACGATCCTCCTCCTCCTCCTCATCCTCCTCCTCATCCTCCTCCTCCCCATCTTCCTCATTCTCTCCATGCTCCTCCTCCTCTTCATCCTCCTTCCTCCGTATCTTCCCATCCTCATCATCCCCGTCATAACCATAACATGGTCTCCCAAACGAAGCGAGAAACCGAGGAAGACAAAGCGAAGTCGAAAGACAGAGATAGAGACAGAGAGGCAGAGATATAGGCAGAGATAGAGACAGCCATAAAGACAGAGATCGAGATAGAGATAGTCACAGGGACAGAGATGAAAATAGAGACAGAGTTAAAGGTGAATATAGAGACAGATAGATATAGTCAGAGATAATCACGATAGAGGTAAATACAGAGAAAAGGATAAAGATGGAGATAGAGGTAGAGAGAGACATGGACATAGAAAGAGACATAGACAGAGAAAAAGATAGAGACAAAGACAGAGAGAGACAAAGATAGAAAGATATAGAGACAGAGACAGAGATACAAAGGTGGAGGGAGAGATAGAGACAGAGACAGAGAGAGAGACAAAGGTAGAGAGATAAAGACAAAGAAATACAAAGGTAGAGAGAGTTAGAGACAGAGACAGAGACAGAGACAGAGACAAAGGTAGAGAAAGATAGAGACAGAGACAGAGACAGAGAGAGACAAAGGTAGATATAGATATATAGAGGTAGACAGAGATAGAGATAGAGACAGAGACATAGACAGAGACAGACAAAGGTAGAGAGAGATGGAGACAGAGACACAGAGAGATAAAGGTAGAGAGAGATCGAGACATACATTGGTATGGCTGGTCTCTTTCGCTCCATTTCAGTCTTGGCGGGGAGAAAATACCAGAGAGATTTTTGCTTTTACGTTGCAGTGTGGTTTGGTTATTTCAGAGGATCTTGGACTGATCTACTCTAATTCCCTCAACGCTCTCGGCGAGAGAGACGGCAACTTCACCTCGTGCAATACCAGCGACGCCATCGTGGCCTTCAGAGAAGTCTCGCCGGGCGTGGGAACATCGGGCCTGGTGCCCGCCCCTGCACTGGTCCCCAGCAAGTGCGGCACGTACGTCGGGCAAGGCGCCTTCATCGACCTGGGCGACTTCGCCGGCAACTGCGTCGCGGACCCAGACGCCTGCACGGACCAGACTGTCACGTGGTCCGTCTGGATGAAGATCGATCCACTCATGCTGGAGGGGAGCGGGAACAGGTAGGAGGGGCTTCATCCAGCAGCCACACACCTTGTCGGCATTGCCAAATATGGGGATATTTCTCATCGATAGTGTAAAATTAATGAGACTCACTGTGACGCGTGCCTTGATTTACGTCATATCCCGCGACGTTTTGTGTTAACGAAGCTTCCCCTCGTGGGCGGAGTCGTTAAAGCCCCTACACAACATTGGCCGAGGTCAAAGAATAGCATCCATACGTTGTCTGATCCAACATAATGAATGAAATAGCACACCTGTGAACATTTCAGCTCAGTCCGCCAACCGAGTCTGCAGAAAGTCGTGAAAACCGCTTCAGTTGTTTCGCTAAAATGCAGCATTCAACGCCGTACTGTTCCGAAAAATAGTTTAGATCTCGGTGACACGTAAACGATTTCTTTACAATTTTCTCCAAGAAATACAACATTTTAGGCAGAAATATTTCAGTGCGGGGTTTCTACCATAACCATCTTCAAACTGTATAAGTTTCAGGTGAATCTGTGAACATTTCTGTTTTTCGATCTTACCAATCTTGTATAATTATAGGGGTTTAAAAAAAGAATTCAGAAATCATTCTCCCCTATTTATTCCAGTAAATACACGCAACCGCCCACAATAATGTGCCGAACGTCACACAATAGTGATTTAAGAACAAACAAAAAATGCAATCGAAATTTGATTTCATCTTCCTTTTGAATATTTTAGGGAAAGGGAATGAATAAAGAGACTCGGTACTAACGCGGTGACCTTTAGGCCTCTTGTCAAAAAGATCATCGGTTGGGTATCGGATGATTTGACCCGTCCGATGCCGTTTCCATCGGATAGCCATCGTGAATTTTTTACCTTAGAGTCCAGTACAATCGGCTCTCTACCGGGGGAAATTGTATCGGTCGGATGAATTCAACCGGCACTCAACCGATGATCTTTTTGACGAGAGACCTTAATTTGGTGCTCCCTATGCAGATACTTCATCTCCACGGGAGGCCGCACGGCCAAGGGCAGGGGCATATACGTGCTTCTTGTCGGCACCACCCAGTTCAAGGTAGGTGTTCGCAGCCAGGTGACGGACGGCTCGTGGGCCAAGTCCTACGCGATCGCGGGGATACCCTTTGGCGAGTGGTTCCACCTGGCGTTCGTCGTGGACGTGAACTTCGCGGGAGCCGGGCTCTTCGTGTACATGGACGGCGTCGAGTTGCCAGACGCCGTCCCCGAGACGCGTCCGCTCTCCTCCAAAGACGTTTGCACCAGACTGCACCTTGGCGGACCCAACCCCTGCAACGGAGAGAGATATTCCACCCTGAGTACCGTCTCCTCGGCAGCCTACAGCCACCTGATGGTGTTCGACAACGCCCTGACGTCCGCGCAGATACAAGCACTCTATGCCTGCGGCTCTCTGGGTGAGTAAGTGTTTGTGTACAGCTCCACATTATTCGGGTTACCTCAACGACAGATCAAGAGACTGATTGGAACTGGATGGGATGACACATTTGTCTCCATTCAAGTCGCAAAACTTCCAATTGTCTTTGTACGTAGGTCCATACGCCGTAGTTTAGAGGGAGTTGACTGGTCCCTGCTGCTAAGAATAAACAGAATAGGTCTCTACTCGGTGGGTTAAAGAGTAGTCGTTCACTATTTCAAGACCTCGTCATACATGGAGAGCTTCTTTTTTTGGCGTGATCGATTAACAGATTGGGGATTGAAGATCAGTAGTCTGCACCTAGACGCTACTCACGCGGACAGTGACAGCCTCCGCTACGTCTGCGAGGCCAGCGCCTCGACCGGACCGACCATCGACTGGGGAGTGTATCACGCAGACCAGGCACAGTGGGAAGATCTGGGCCCGTCCAGCGGGCCAGGCGTCGACATCACCCCGACCAGTCTCTCCACTTGCGTGGTGCAGTCTGTCCTGGTGATCGATCGATCCCGTGGGCCGAGCTCGGAGGGCGATATCATCGCCTGCACGGCCACGGATGGGTCAGGAACTGCATCGGTCTACTTTCGAAAAGGTAGGACCTCGACCCAACGATTTCTCACGAAAACCAACACTCAGACCTCCAGAGGGACTACATTTCAATCACTCTCTTGATAGTAGTAAAAAAAAAACGGACCCTAGCAGAACGAAACACTGTGACGAGTAACTAAAGTTGTACCATACAGGTTTAAAATGTTGTACCATTTAGGTTTGAAAGTTGTACCATTCTGTATTGAAAGTTGTACCATTTAGGTTTGAAGGTTGTGCCATTCACGTTTGAAAGTTGTACCATTCACGTTTGAAAGTTTTACCATTTAGGTTTGAAAGTTTTACCATTTAGAATTGAAAGTTGTACCATTTAGAATTGAAAGTTGTACCATTTAGGTTTGAAAGTTTTACGATTCAGATTTGAAAGTTGTTCCATTTAGGTTTGAAAGTTGTACCATTTAGCTTTGAAAGTTGTACCATTTAGGTTTGAAAGTTGTACCATTTAGGTTTGAAAGTTGTTCCATTTAGGTTTGAAAGTTGTACCATTTAGGTTTGAAAGTTGTACCATTTAGGTTTGAAAGTTGTACCATTTAGGTTTGAAAATTGTACCATTTAGGTTTGAAAGTTGTTCCATTTAGGTTTGAAAGTTGTATCATTTAGGTTTGAAAGTTGTATCATTTAGGTTTGAAAGTTGTACCATTTAGGTTTGAAAGTTGTATCATTTAGGTTTGAAAGTTGTACCATTTAGGTTTGAAAGTTGTATCATTTAGGTTTGAAAGTTTTACCATTTAGAATTGAAAGTTGTACCATTTAGAATTGAAAGTTGTACCATTTAGGTTTGAAAGTTTTACGATTCAGATTTGAAAGTTGTTCCATTTAGGTTTGAAATTTGTTCCATTTAGGTTTGAAAGTTGTACCATTTAGCTTTGAAAGTTGTACCATTTAGGTTTGAAAGTTGTACCATTTAGGTTTGAAAGTTGTTCCATTTAGGTTTGAAAGTTGTACCATTTAGGTTTGAAAGTTGTACCATTTAGGTTTGAAAGTTGTACCATTTAGGTTTGAAAATTGTACCATTTAGGTTTGAAAGTTGTTCCATTTAGGTTTGAAAGTTGTATCATTTAGGTTTGAAAGTTGTATCATTTAGGTTTGAAAGTTGTACCATTTAGGTTTGAAAGTTGTATCATTTAGGTTTGAAAGTTGTATCATTTAGGTTTGAAAGTTGTACCATTTAGGTTTGAAAGTTGTACCATTTAGGTTTGAAAATTGTACCATTTAGGTTTGAAAGTTGTATCATTTAGGTTTGAAAGTTGTATCATTTAGGTTTGAAAGTTGTATCATTTAGGTTTGAAAGTTGTACCATTTAGGTTTGAAAGTTGTATCATTTAGGTATTCTAAATCATCTCTCTCTTTCGGTTTGTACAGGAGCGGAGGGAATCTATACCTACAGCAACCAAGACAGCGAAGGTGCGTATGTTTCATTAACTCTGTACAACTGCGTTTCCAATCCAAAGTATGAGACATTGCGAACAATTATCACTGCATGGTTCTGTCTAATACTTGCTCACCATCAAATATCTTACATGACCAAAAGTTACAGCGAGCTCAACTGAGTCAGCCAGCCAGCCAACTAAAATAACCAACAAGCAAGCCAGTCAACCAGCCTATAAACCAACCATCCTATTAACCAGTCAGCCCGTTAACCAGTCAACCAGCAAACAATCCAGCCAGCCAGCCAGCCAACCAGCCAGCCAGCCAGCCAACCAGCCAACTAACCAGCCAGCCAGCCAGCCAACCAGCCAGCCAGCCAGCCAAATAACCAGCCAACCAGCCAGCCAGCCAGCCAGCCAGCCAGCCAGACAGCCAGCTAGCCAACTAACCAGCCAGACAGCCAGCCAACCAGCCAGTCAGTCAACCATCCAACCAGTCATTCGCATGCACGAACCACACGTACATTCAGTCACTCACCAATCAACAACACCCATATCAGCTGAGGACGAGCTCCCCCCAGCAAGGACTATCCACCCCAAAACCTCTCCACCATAAAAACAACAGTGAACAGAAGAATTGTAGACGAAGTAACAGTCAAGAAATCTCTTCGTCTCCCGCTACAGGTATAACCATCTCTAAGAGCGGAGAGCAATCCTACAAGTTGCTGAAAGATGGGGAGAAGGATCTTGGAAATCACCCCTTCATTTGTGAGAAGGAGTAATTCGACAATAATTAACCCTCAAAGAACCGGGTTCTTTTGACCATCTCACCGCCGGGGGCGGATGCCGACCCCCTCGGTCGTTAAATGATGGATTCAAATGAATTTTGGCAAGGTAATAGAAAATTACATTATGAACATAAATTTGGTGTAAAATTTCGTATGAAAAAAAAAATAGTCTAAATATAGCTCATCAATTATTCATCATTCCGTTTTTTTGCTCTTTTCATGTTTTCAGTGTTTTTGCATTAAATTTCTAATGTTTTCTTGTTGTTGAATTTCCCAAATTTGCAGTAATTTTACAATGACAATTAAACACGAAGAACCAACAATTGCATGCAGCAATATTAATGAGCTAATTATGCAAGAGAATTCCTGAAAAATCCACCATGTACTTTGAATGCTATGCTTTTATTTATTGTAATAAAGTCCATGGAAAAAATATTCGTCACAACAACACCATGACACTGAACAAAAATCATTGTTGTCAGAGAATGGCATCTGCAATTTTCATAAAATTGGTGTCAAAATGTGGCTAATAAGTTGGCCCCCCAAAAAGTTCATAAAGCCTCAGCACGCAGAAAAAAATCAGTGAGACACTTTAAAAAAAGGGTGGGTGGGTGGGTGTGGGGCATACCCTGCAACACAATGCAAATGTATTTTCTAAGGACCTCGAAAAGAATGAATCTTTTCATCTGCACACCCGAGACAGCTTCATGCAGACCGCACCGACCTATCTGCTGCCCCCAAGCGTCCGGTATCCCTCAAGCCTATTATGAGAAGGGCGCCCTCGTGCGTCTGAGCTTTCCAGCCCTAAGATGGTGGCCCTCCCAAAGTCTCTGCTAAGACTAGTAGAGATGTTGTGATTCTAGCTTAGCTTGTGGAAAATCAGGGTGGCTTTGAACATTTTTTGTGTCCTGTACGGAATCCAAACGCTATCAAAACAATTCTAGTCAGTATGCAACTTTTGATGTTTCTTTGTAACTTGAAGCGGTAATATTATGAGTAATTACGTGGAATAATTGTGCCATAATAATGGTATCAGTCTTTGATTAAATTTAATTCATATTAATCATCCTTTCTTATGAGTTACAGTTGATACTTCGTCACTTCTGAGTGTGGAGAGAGAGAGAGAGAGAGAGATGGAGAGAGAGAGTGAGAGATGAAGAGAGAGTGAGATGGAGAGAGAGAGATAGAGAGAGACAGAGAGAGAGAGAGAGAAAGATAGAGAGAGATAGAGAGAGAGAGAGAGAGAGAGAGGGGGGGAGAGAGAGAGAGATGAAGAGAGAGATGGAGAGTGAGAGAGATGGAGAGAGAGAGAGATGGAGAGAGAGAGAGATGGAGAGAGAGAGATCTAGAGAGAGAGAGGGAGTGAGAGAGAGAGAGAGAGAGAAAGGGAAAGAGAGACAGGGAAGAGAGAGGGAGACAGGGATAGAGGCAGCACTCTTGAGGGCGCACTATTTCGAATCACCCGTATTGAACACTGGGCGCTGCCGCTTTGTTAGGCGAAACCAAAACATAAACATTAAAAGCGCCCTCAAGCTGATGACGTCTCGTTCGTAACGCACTGACCTTACCGGAAAGGCAGAATGGAGCAAATTATACACCGTCTACTGTCTCCTTGCCGTCCAAGAACATCTCCTAATTACATTACGTTATGTGTGGATCGAGAACGTTGGGGGTAGATTGCCATGGTAACTAAGCTCCCCTCTTGTCCCGGACAAAGTTCTGTCATCAAATTTGCATCTGCTTTGTACGAGGTAGGGCAAAGTTTTTTTTTTTTTAATATGAACTTGATGATTGTCTCGTGGGAAGGGACTCAGATACATATCAGAAAACGGATGCCAAGCCTGAGATAGAGGCAGAGGCTGAGACGGAGGTTGAGGCGAGGAGAGGGGTAAGGGCATTGGCAGAGGCAGAGGCAGAGGCAGGGGCAGAGGCAGAGGCAGAGGCAGAGGCAGAGGCAGAGTCAGAGACAGAGACAGAGGCAGATGCAAGGACAGGGGCAGAGGCAGAGGCAGAGGCAGAGGCAGGGGCAGAGGCAGAGGCAGAGGCAGAGGCAGAGGCAGAGGCAGAGGCAGAGGCAGAGGCAGAGGCAGAGGCAGAGGCAGAGGCAGAGGCAGAGGCAGAGGCAGAGGCAGAGGCAGAGGCAGGGGCAGGGGCAGGGGCAGGGGCAGGGGCAGAGGCAGAGGCAGAGGCAGAGGCAGAGGTAGAGGTAGAGGCAGAGGCAGAGTCAGAGGCAGAGGCAGAGACAGAGGCAGAGGTAGAGGTAGAGGCAGAGGCAGAGGCAGAGGCAGAGACAGAGGCAGAGGCAGAGGCAGAGGCAGAGGCAGAGGCAGGGACTGGGGCAGAGGCAGAGGCAGAGGCAGAGACAGAGGCAGAGGCAGAGGCAGATGCAGAGGCAGAGGCAGAAGCAGAGGCAGAGGCAGAGGCAGAGGCAGAGACAGAGGCAGAGGCAGAGGCAGAGGCAGAGGCAGAGGCAGGGACTGGGGCAGAGGCAGAGGCAGAGGCAGAGACAGAGGCAGAGGCAGATGCAGAGGCAGAGGCAGAAGCAGAGGCAGAGGCAGAAACAGAGGCGGAAGCAGAGGAAGAGGCAGAGGCAGAAGCAGAGGCAGAAGCAGAGGCAGAGGCAGAGGCAGAGGCAGAGGCAGAGGCAGAGGCAGAGGCAGAGGCAGAGTCAGAGGCAGAGGCAGAGGCAGAAGCAGAGGCAGAGGCAGAGGCAGAGGCAGAGGCAGAGGCAGAGGCAGAGGCAGAGGCAGAGGCAGGGGCAGAGGCAGAGACAGAGGCAGAGGCAGAGACAGAGGCAGAGGCAGAGGCAGAGGCAGATGCCGAGGCAGAGGCAGAAGCAGAGGCAGAGGCAGAGGCAGAGGCAGAAGCAGAGGCAGAAGCAGAGTCAGGGGCCAATGGTTTGAGCGACTACAGCCTTTCTCCGTATAATAGGCCACCTACAAATACCGCCCTTGAGTCTGCTGCGATGCGGATGCACTCGTGCGCACTGATTGCAGAACAGGAGAGCATTCGGTTTTGTTTCTCACAAATCTCAGGAGAATTATCGAAAAGCCGTGAAATGCAGATGCTCATTATTGAATACTTGTCCACGTAAAATAATAGCGATCCGCAGAACATGCCTAGAAAGCTAGGAAAATCCCTATAAAATTGCCTTGAAGATCAGACGACCAAACAGAAATAAAGGGGGAAAAAATGAAATAAAATAAAGGGGGAAAAAATGAAATAAAATAAAGGAACACATTGGCTGTGTAGAAACTAAACGGTGACGGTTATCTGTTATAAAAAGAAAATAGGAGGGCCTGACGTTTCGATCCTATAATTATAGCAGGATTTTTTTTCTGCCTTTGAGAAAGGTCCTGCTGGGATCGAAACGTCAGGCCGCTTAAATTTTTTGACATTCACATTTTGCTCATTTTAGTCAGTACATATCTACAACATTGTTTACATTATTTTGTCAGCTTTCTCTTTTTCATAAAAAAGGGACATTCTTAGAGTACTGTTACTATAATCAGGAAACTTGCATTGTGTCACAAAGCTCGTCTCGTTTTCTGAGAACACGGGTGGCCTTCCGGTTGCTAAATCGTTGTCGAAAGGGAACCTTTTTTCAGAGTTTCTATATCAGGCAACATTGTTTTGTATCACGCAGCTCATTCCGGTTTTTTTTTAAGAACACGGGTGGCCTTTCAGTAGCTATCGTTGTCAAAAAGGGACCTTCTTAGAGTTTCCATATCAAGAAAATTGCTTTGTGTCAGATAGAGCTCATTTCGTTTTTTTGATAACATGGGTGGCCTTTCAGTCGCTATCGTTGTCAAAAAAGGACCTTCTTAGAGTTTTCATATCAGGTTGATTGCTTTGTGTCGCTCAGAAGAACGCGGTCAGTCCCTTTTCTCTCTCTATCGTAGTCAAAATGGCCCTGAATAGAGAAGCCAAATCCAGTCGTCGATCCAGGTGGATAAACACAGCTTCTACACTCACGGACAATTTATTTATTTATTTTTTTTTGGGGGGGGGGGGCGACGCAATTCTGAGATCTTAAATCTAGGCCGGTTCCAGTCGATGTGAGTTCGAGCGAGGGAACGAAGCGGGAACGAAGGTATCTATTCATGTTCCTCTCGAGCAGGTCCAGTTTGTACGAAGATGGATAACAGGATGTAGGTAGAGTTCCAAAGCGTACGGAGGAAGAAGCCATTGGAATATTTCACAGTACCGCACTTCGGAAGAGAAACAGTAAATTTGTGCGAAGCTGAACAGAAAGAGTAAAGGTGTGCGAAGCTTGACATTTTGAATAAATTGATCATGAGATTGACAATAAACGTTGACAATATTGACATTTGGGATAAATAGTGTCGTTTTGTGCCCTTCCGTTGCTGGTAATGTTTTATTTTTGCGGTGTTTTTTTTTTTGGTATTTCTTCCCGATCCTAGCTGGCTGACTTAAAAAGCCTAAACTGCTACTGTTACCCGGCGTACTGACGTCACTCTCGCCCTAAAAAAAAATTATCGAGTGAGTATCTGTCTCCAGATATTGATAGGTCCTGCTGAAATTGTTTGTTCTCGTTCTCTTTCATGTTTGTCAAATGAAAAAGAAATAAAAACAACACACATTTTACCGACGAAAAATTGCAATTGAAATTAATTGAAAATTGCACAACTGTTATTGGAAACAAATATTGGACAAAATCATTTTGGGTTTTTTTCGATTGATGTACGGTTTTTAGAGTGAGTTTCTTCGTGATTGTATCCATCACAATGGACCTCCCGGGCTGTTATTACATTTAGGACACCTTTTGGTGGAAAGTTGGTTAAATATATTTCATTTTTACTTAAATATTGTATAGGGTAGAGGCAGAGGCATGGCCAGAGGCAGAGGCAGAGGCAGGGGCAGGGGCAGGGGCAGGGGCAGGGGCAGGGGCAGGGGCAGAGGCAGAGGCAGAGGCAGAGGCAGAGGCAGAGGCAGAGGCAGAGGCAGAGGCAGAGGCAGAGGCAGAGGCAGAGGCAAGGGTTGAGACAGGGCAGAGGCAGAGACAGGGGTGGAGGCAAAGATAGTGGCAGAGGAAGAGGCAGAGGCAGACTAGATGCAGAGGCAGAGGCAGAGGCAGAGGCAGAGGCAGAGGCAGAGGCAGAGGCAGAGGCAGAGGCAGAGGCAGAGGCAGAGGCAGAGGCAGAGGCAGAGGCAGAGGTAGAGGCAGAGGCAGAGGCAGAGGCAGAGGCAGAGGCAGAGGCAGAGGCAGAGGCAGGGGCAGAGGCAGAGGCAGGGGCAGAGGCAGAGGCAGAGGCAGGGTCAGAGGCAGAGGCAGAGGCAGAGGCAGAGGCAGAGGCAGAGGCAGAGGCAGAGGCACAGGCACAGGCACAGGCAGAGGCAGAGGCAGAGGCAGAGGCAGAGACAGATACAGAGGCAGAGGCAGAGGCAGAGGCAGAGACAGAGGCAGGGGCAGAGGCAGAGGCAGAGGCAGAGGCAGAGGCAGAGGCAGAGGCAGAGGCAGAGGCAGAGCCAGAGCCAGAGGCAGCGGCAGAGGGACAGCCACTGCCACATCCACATCCAACGCACTCAGTCAACTCTATACCCTCCCCCTTCACCGGGAAGACTCCAGACCCCACGTGGCTTAGCATGGCTGGAAATGCTCCAGCGACCAGCGATCATCGCAGCACTTTAGAAGCACAACGTACCGTCGGCTGTGACGACGGGCAGACCACACTCACTCATCTCCGTCAGAGATTCTACACGTTGCGCCATCATCCCGCGATGCACATACCGGCGATGCGGGCCGTTCTCCTGCTACTTTTGCCGTGGTTGATGACCGCGCCGTCCGTGGGGGCCGGCGACGCGCCCGACGGCAGGGCGGCCAACGGGACGCACCCGCTGTACATCGGCGGGCTCTTCCCGCTGTCGGAACGGGACGGCTGGAGCCACTACTACGGTCACGGCATACTGAAGGCCGCGGAGAGGGCCGTCGGCGATATCAACAACTCCACCGAGGTCCTGCCCGACTACCGAATCGTCATGATTCACAGCGACACCGAGGTAAGGTGTTTCATTCTCTTCTCGAACATTTTCAAGAGTGGCCTTTCTTGGAATTGCTGCTATCATTTCTGAAGCAAAGAATATATCCGAGCTACCATCAAAATCCATGCAAAGGAACCTCCTCCGTTACACGGAGCATACTTTTGCATTGAAACACAATGAATGAACCGGTATTTTGATTAAAAGTTCAAAGTCAGCTCTAACTTGATTTCAAAACTAGGAGAGACTGAAGTTTCGATTCTCGCAGGACCTTTATCAAAGTCAGAATGCCTTTGAGAAAGGTCCTGTTAGGATCGAAACGTCAGGCCCATTTTGGTCATGTTACACTATGAACATCTAAACCGTGAAAATTGGGTGAAAATGTCATTTAGCCGTGAAAAGAAAATTCACCATGTTTTCACCCCTATTTCATGGCACACAATTAGGCAAGTCATTTTCACTGTGTTTTCACCAGTGGTCTCCAGGGCCACATTCCTGGTGGTAAATGGCTAGAGGCAATTTAGAAGTATCTGGGAGTGACAGTTGCAAGGACACCATACAGTACCTTTATGGGGGCTGGTGGTCCCTACTGGTAATTGAATTAGCCATCCCTCAAGGCTGGGGCTTGCTGCCTTAGATATTCACCTTTTTTTCACGGTCTCTTTAGTGACCTGAAGATGTCCTTATCAGGTCAGAGAAGTGATTATTTTCACGTGAATTCACTGTAAAATGCACCGTGAAATCACTTTTTAGTTTCACGGCGAAATGACATTTTCACCCCTCTTTCACGGTTTAGATGTTCATAGTGTTAGACAGTAAACAATTTGCAACGTAAATACTCTAGTCGCTAAAGTCTCAAAGTGCTACTCTTTTTCGCATCAACATGACTCCGTATCTTTTCCTTCATCAATTTGTCTGACTTGAATTGAAAACCCCCAAAAGCACTTTGTGCGATCCCCGAACTGCTGTTGTCTGCATCTGCATGAAAGCGGCGGTGTGATCCCCCGGAGATAATATACTGACAGTTGATGGTTAAAAGCTTCTGACTGCCCCCCCCCCCCACTCGGCAAAGACTAGTCGATCGGTTATCTGGAAAGGCCACCATCTAAGTGCTGGATAGTTCAGATCAGATAGTTTAGTTCAGATAGTTCAGATTAGATGAGCACTCGTGCGCAATACCAAATCCCGGTCCAGTCAAAGCATCCTTTGCCATTTCATAATTTTTGTTTCAAAAGATCCTTGTATTATTTTCAGTTATTTGTTTGACACAAAAATCAATTCAGTCCCGATGTAGAAAATTATGAAGTATTAAGTGAACAAAATGATCAAGACATTTTTGCTATTTTTTGGATTAAATTTGAAAAAGAAAATTGGCAATGAAAACATTGGTTTTCCGCACCAGCGCTCAAAGCCTCACTATAGTAGAGTTACTGCCTCTTTTCAGAGCCACACTCGCTAGAGTTACCGGCTCTTCTCAGAGTCACACTCACTAGAGTTGCCGGCTCTTCTCAGAGTCACACTCACTAGAGTTACCGGCTCTTCTCAGAGCCACACTCACTAGAGTTACCGGCTGTTCTCACAGCCACATTCACTAGAGAATACCGGGTCTTCTCAGAGCCACACTCACTAGAGTTACCGGCTCTTCTCAGAGCCACACTCACTTGAGTCGCCGGCTCTTCTCAGAGCCACACTGATCACTAGAGTTACCGGCTGTTTTCAGAGCCAAACTCACTAGAGTTGCCGGCTCTTCTCAGAGCCACACTCACTAGAGTTACCGGCTATTCTAAGAGCCACACTCACTAGAGTTACCGGCTCTTCTCACAGCCACACTCACTAGAGTTGACGGCTCTTCTCAGAGCCACACTCACTAGAGTTACCGGCTCTTCTCAGAGTCTCACTCACTACAGTTACCGGCTCTTCTCAGAGCCACACTCACTAGAGTTACCGGCTGTTCTCACAGCCACACTCACTAGAGAATACCGGGTCTTCTCAGAGCCACACTCGCTAGAGTTACCGGCTCTTCTCAGAGCCACTCTCACTAGAGTCATCGGCTCTTCTCAGAGCCACACTCACTAGAGTTACCGGCTCTTCTCAGAGCCACACTCACTAAAGTTACCGGCTCTTCTCAGAGCCACACTCACTAGAGTTACCGGCTCTTCTCAGAGCCACACTCACTAGAGTTACCGGCTCTTCTAAGAGCCACACTCACTAGAGTTACCGGCTCTTCTCAGAGTCACACTCACTAGAGTTACCGGCTCTTCTCAGAGCCACACTCACTAGAGTTACCGGCTGTTCTCACAGCCACACTCACTAGAGAATACCGGGTCTTCTCAGAGCCACACTCGCTAGAGTTACCGGCTCTTCTCAGAGCCACTCTCACTAGAGTCATCGGCTCTTCTCAGAGCCACACTTACTAGAATTGCTTCGTTCATTACTTACGGGTTTTGGAATTAAAAAAAAAACATGCAAAGGAAGATTTCAATGCCAGTAAAAAATGTTAACAAGGCTTTGAACACAACACAGGCAAATTCCCTTCTTCAAGCTGAACTACTTTGCACGCTGAGCGACACACACCACACAAACGAAATCCATTTGCCTGATTATAATGCTCCCTAGCCGCACGGGAAAGCTTTGTGTCAACCTGAAAGTGCGGGGGACCAGGGAAACTTTCAGGAGTTTAATGCGTGTGCGTGGATAATGGTTTTTCGATGGTATCCTTACTTCAGACTCTCGAAAATCCGATACAATGGGAAGGTGGTCTCTATTTGAATTGGGGCAAGTGGGTTGACCGTGGGAAGGGAAGGACATTCAGGGTGTCGCCTGAATGGCTGCATCTCGACTGAGGCCAGGAGATTGCCTATTACTATTCGGGTCAAAGGCGTCAAAAATATTGACAAGAGACACGCCGAATGGCGTCCAATCGATCTCGACCCTTTTTCTAGCGTGTCCCATTTTATTCCTCGTTCAAGTTCATTGTTTTTGTTCCAAACAATTTGTTTGCAATTTGCTCACTGACTATTAAGGACCTGCAAGGCATAAATCTCAAACGTTAGAGGGCCGACCTAGGATAGTTGACTATCATTTTGGGAACCTGTATTTGTGACCCGGCACAGCATAATGAGGAATAACCCCCACTTTTGAGATTTTAAGATTTTCTAATGATGCGAACGAGTATACCATTAGCTTTTGAATAATATCAAATATATTTCCATATGAACTCTGTTGTATATATAGTACAAGGGGACTTCGCTCCTTCATTTGGTACCAGACACAATATAGCAGCACCAGTCTAACTCCTCGAAAGTGGCCATTCAAAAAGGCAGGAACTTTACATTTTCATAAAAACAGTACACAAACATTCCCCCGAAATCCTTGGTTTTTTTTCAACATTTACAGAAGGATTGCGGAAAAATCCTTTGGACATAATATCCTCCAATACATAAACTTTCCGAAAATGGCAAAAAAAATAAAATTGATTATTAATTGAATTGAGAAGATACTTTGACTTCATGCGTTGTTTACTGGAAAAGTGTTTTGGTGGGATATTTCTCATGTCGCTGTGCCGGGTCACATATAAGGGACCCTTTCACAAAATCCGGCATGGGCTCAGTTTCCGTGTTTGTCGTTTTACTTTCGTGAATTTTCAAGCACGAGGCATAAAAACCGGAGGGCTTTTGCTTCGCTTTAAAACAAAAAGATGTTACAGATAAACTGCATTTTGAAATATAATCCATAGCTTCAACTTCAACGAAGAACCCCAGCCTGTGATTTCAGCTTCCGGATAAAAGCAGAGACGAAATCGGGAGCCGAAGCTAAAGCTGTTTTTTTTTTTTTAAATGGACTATAAATATTGATTTCACAAGGTTTTACAAAGCGTCGTAACTCGACTCATACGATGGATAACCCATAATGTAAGTCGTGATGCATCGTATGTAGTTTGTTTGTGTGCATGAAAGTATGCACACTCTTTCATCCATTCTACGTAAACACAATTTTTAGACGCTCATAAACGCAAACCTAAAATAAATCCAAGCTTAGAGATTTGATATCAATTTAAGCTCCTATTTCATACGGTTTGCCGCCGGTTTCATGAGAATAACGAAGACTTTCATTATACTATCATGATCAGTGATGACGCACATTCTACTATGTTTGTGTGTGTGCGGAGATGACTAATACTACCGATGAGATCTGTGCATGAAAAAACTGCTTTACCTCCTCCATTGACTGGTATTAATGTATATCCAGCTGTAGACGCGAGCTTTCATTTTGTCGAGAAGATCCCATGGTATTCGGTAGTAAATCCCCCGTGAGATTGGGTCTTCTTCAATCAGTAAACACAGGTAATAATACCAAATACCATTTGTGCATGAAAGTGGTCTTACCTCCTCCACTGACCGGTATTACAATCTTCAGCAGAAGCGAGCTTTCATTTTGTCGAGAAAAACCCATGGCAGTAATTAATCCCCCCGTGTGATTGAGTTTTCCATTAGTAAAACAAAATAGACGTTCGTTTCATCTTCTGTTCTCCATCTCCCCCTCCTCTCTCTCTGTCGTTCACCTCCCTCCTTTCTCCATCTCTCCTCTGTCCCCGTCTGTCCCTTTCTGTCTTAGTATCTCCCTCTCTCTCACCTTTTCTCTCTTCATCTCCCTCTACCCCCTCTCCCTATGTTTACCGCTATCCCTCCATTCTCTCTCCACCTGCCATCACTCCCTCTTTTCTCTCTCTCCTCTCTCTCTCTACTACCGCCTCTGTCTCATTATATCCCTCTCTCCCAACCTCATTCCCTCTCCCCTCATTCTGGTTTCTCAAACTCCTTCTTCTCTCTTCCCCTACCTGTCGCAATACTCCTCTCCCTCTCCGTATCCCCCTCCCCTACCCTCCCTCCCTCTCCCATCACTTTCTCTCTTCTCCTTCTCCCTCTCCTCATTCCCCCCTCTCTCTACACCCTAATCGTATCTTTATCTCTCTCTCTGTCCTCTCTTTCCCCCCTCCTCTTTCATTTCCTCCTCTCACTCTTTCTGCTCTCTCTCTCTCTCTCTCTCTCTCTCTCTCTCTCTCTCTCTCTCTCTCTCTCTCTCTCTCTCTCTCTCTCTCTCTCTCTCTCTCTCTCTCTCTCTCTCTATCTATCCCACTATCCACCTCTCTCTCTCTTATCCTCTCTGCAGGCGAACAAGGTAACGGCCCTCAACCAGTTCTACGATCTCATGTACACGCCCCCGGTCAAGGTTGCCATGATGGGACCGACTCTGTCCTCGGTCGTGGAGAGCGTCGGCGAAGTTGCCGGCAGCTGGAACCTTGTCCAGGTAAGATACGGGGGGTGACGGGTCGGAGGGAGGGGTAAGGGAGGGGGAGATTGAAGGCCATTGGTGACAGGTTCATCTGAGTCTCACGAGAGCTTCTCAAACAAGCTGGAATTCTGAGCACGCTGTGGTTAGACAGAGTGGGGTGGGGTGGGGTTGGGATGGGGTTGGGTGGGATGGGATGGGATGGGATGGGATGGGATGGGGAGGGTGGGATCGGATGGGTGTGATGGGGTGTGGTGGGATGGGATGGGTTGGGATGGGATGGGGTTGGATGGGATGGGGTGGGATCGGATGGAGTGTGATTGGTTGGGATGGGATGGGATGGGATGGGGAGGATGGGATCGGATGGGGTGTGATGGGGTGTGGTGGGATGGGATGGGATGGGGTGGGATGGGATGGGGTGGGATGGGATTGGCTGGGATCGGATGGGGTGTGATGGCATGGGATGGGATGGGATGAGATGGGTTGGCATGGGGTGGGATGGGTTGGGTTGGGATGGGATGGGACGGGTTGGGATGGGATGGGTTGGGATGGGATGGGGTGGGATCGGATGGAATGGCATGGAATGGCTTGGGAAGGGACGGGTTGGGATGGGATGGGGTGGGATGTGGTGAGATGGGGTGGGATGGGGTATG
Organism: Luidia sarsii; assembly: GCA_949987565.1. Lineage (NCBI taxonomy): Eukaryota > Metazoa > Echinodermata > Asteroidea > Paxillosida > Luidiidae > Luidia > Luidia sarsii. The sequence goes on along the minus strand of OX465120.1, from coordinate 1,986,038 downwards.
ATGGGATGGGATGGGGTTGGAAAAATAAAATAAAAAATAAACTAGACATCAAACAAATGTGAAAAGAAAAAAATAAATAATACATTAAAAATAATTAAATGAAGAATTAATAATAATAGTAAAAAAATAACCTTTTTCTTTTTCTACCATTGATATGAAACCTGGAAAATAAGACAGCTACCAATTGCGCTATCAACATAAGATAACAACTGTATGTCGGGCTTGAAATTATTTAACCAACATTTTTTTAGCGGCGTTGTCGGGCAGTATCGTTTGTCCTGCACTTTACTTATACATGGTGTCACCGCACACCCTCATATAGAGTTATCACTCGGTTATTTTCAGAACCACACCTCTTCCTAAAGAGACCTTATACATGGTGTCACCGCAAACCCTTCTATAGAGTTATCACTCAGGTTCTTTTCAGAACCATACCTCTTCTTTAAGAGACCTTATGGTGTCACCGCAAACCCTCCTATATAGTTATCACTCAGGTTCTTTTCAGAACCATAGCTCTTCTTAAAGAGGCCTTATTATACATGGTGTAGCCGCAAACCCTCCTATAGAGTTATCACTCAGGTTCTTTTCAGAACAATACCTCTTCTTCAAGAGGCCTTATTATACATGGTGTCACCGCAAACCCTCCTATAGAGTTATCACTCAGGTTCTTTTCAGAACCATACCTCTTCTTTAAGAGACCTTATACATGGTGTCACCGCACACCCTCCTATATAGTTATCACTCAGGTTCTTTTCAGAACCATAGCTCTTCTTAAAGAGGCCTTATTATACATGGTGTCACCGCAAACCCTCCTATATTGATTTGAGTTTTATCATTCGAGTGATGAGTGCATGTGTAGGTTTTTTGTTTTTGTGTTCTGCCGTAGATTACCTTCGCGAGCACGCCTGTTCTGAGCGACAGGCAGCGGTACCCTTACATCTACAGCACGCTGACATCTTCGTCCGGGCTATCTCATGTGGAGATGGGGATCATCAAGAAATTCGGCTGGACCAAGATTGCAACGCTCCATGAGACGGTGGAGCCGCACGTTGCGGTGAGACAGAGTGGGGTGGGGTTGGAATGGGATGGGATTGGGTGGGATGGAATGGGATTGTGTGGGATGGGATGGGATGGGATGGGGTTGGATGGGATGGGATGGGATGGGATGGGGTGGATGGGATGGGATGGGATTGGATGGGATGGGATGGGATGGGATGGGATTGGTTGGGATGGGATGGGATGGGATTGGATGGGATGGGATGGGATGGAATGGGATTGGTTGGGATAGGATGGGATGGGTTGGGATGGGATGGGATGGGATGGGGTTGGATGGAATGGGATGGGATGGGATGGGGTTGGATGGGATGGGATGGGGTTGGATGGGATGGGATGGGATAGGGATGGGATGGGATGGGATGGGGTTGGATGGGATGGGATAGAGATGGGATGGGCTGGGATGGCATGGTATGGCATGGAATGGCATGGGACGGGACGGGATTGGAGGGGTCGGGATGGGATGGAATGGGATAGGATGGGATGGGATGGGATGGGGTGGGGTTGGGTGGAATAGCATGGAAGGGACGGGACGGATTGGGATGGGATTATTGGGATCGGGATGGGAAGGGATGGGATGGGATGGGTTAGGTTGGGTGGAATGGCATGGGAAGGGACGGGGCGGGTTGGGATGGGATTAGGTGGGATTGGGATGACATGGGTGGTATGGATTAGGATAGAACAGGATTGGTTTTGATACAATGGTGCGGGCTAGCTTGGGATGTCATCAGATAGAGTGAGATGGGACTGATTGGTTGGTATTAGATGACATGGGATCTAATGGAAGCATAATGCAATAGACATTTGAAAGAACAATAACGACATCGAACAGAATACAACATAGCTACTTTTCATCGAGTCTCAGCAGACCGCGGCTAATCCTCTTGTGTCAAACTCCTCCAGGTGGCCAGAGAAATGCAGTTATTGGCCGAACAATCCAACCTGACCGTCCTAGCGGCCGAGAGCTTCTACTCGGACCCGTACGAGGCTATGCTCCGCCTGAAGGTAGGCACTAACATTGCGAAGAGAGCTGCAAGACATGATACTTTAAAACAACATCAGGAATCATATTTGGGATTGAGTGCAATCCCTCTCCGATCTATCATTGTGTGTACTCGATAACCTCTTTTGATTATCTACTCAACAATTTTCTTGCTTGCTTGCGTGCTTACTTGCTTGTTTGCTTGCTTGCTTGCTTGCTTGCTTGTTTGCTTGCTTGCTTACTCGCTTGCTCGCTTGCTTGCTCGCTTGCTTGCTTGCTTGCTTGCTTGCTTGCTTGCTCACTTGCTTGCTTGCTTGCTTGCCTGCTTGCTTGCTTGCTTCGCTTGCTCACTTGCTTGCTTGCTTGCTCGATCGCTCACTTGCTCGCTTGCTTGCTTGCTTGCTCGCTCGCTCGCTTGCTCGCTCGCTTGCTTGCTTGCTCACTTGCTTGCTTGCTTGCTTGCTTGCTTGCTTGCTTCGCTTGCTCACTTGCTTGCTTGCTTGCTTGCTTGCTTCGCTTGCTTGCTTGCTTGCTTGCTTGCTTGCTCGCTTGCTTGCCTGCCTGCCTGCTTGCTTGCTTGCTTGCTTGCTTGCCTGCCTGCCTGCCTGCCTGTTTGCTTGCTTGATTGCTTGCTTGCTTGCTTGATTGCTTGCTTACTCGCCTCCTTCCCATCTTTGTCTTCCATCGACAGAACAAAGATGTCAGAATCATTGCTGCCAACTTTTACGAGAGTCGTGTTCGGGAGGTATTTTGCAACGTGAGTACTCTAGTTCGTGGTAAATTTTCAACTCTAATGATTTCATCATTGGAACGGGACAAGGAATCCATTCGAACTGCATCTTGCATTCTCGGAACTTTTGTGTGACGTTGACGAACCCTGACCCCGACCTAGACTGTCTCGTCTGGGACCACGACTCAAGAACATGGACTCAAACTCGAGACGAGACATGTGATTTGTACTAGGACCCAAACTCGGACCCGGACCCGGACTCGGACCCGGACTCGGACTCGGACTCGGACTCGGGCTCAGACTCGGACTCGGACTCGGACTCGGACTCGGACTCGGACTCGGACTCGGACTCGGACTCGAACTCGGACTCGGACTCGGACTCGGACTCGGACTCGGACTCGGACTCGGACTCGGACTCGGACTCGGACTCGGACTCGGAATCGGACTCGGACTCGGACTCGGACTCGGACTCGGACTCGGATTCGGACTCGGATTCGGACGCGGACTCGGACGCGGACTCGGACGCGGACTCGGACTCGGACTCAGACTCGGACCCGGTCTCGGACTCGGACTCGGACTCGGACCCGGACTCGGACTCGGACTCGGACTCAGACTCGGACTCAGACTCGGATGCAAGGCACTAGAGCTAACAGACAAGAGTCTCCTGACCGTTTCAGGCGTACCGGCTGGGCCTGTACGGCGCCCGCTACGTGTGGATGATCCCGGGCTACTTCGCCGACGGCTGGTGGGCCGTGGAGGAGGACGGGGTGCCGTGCACAGGGGACCAGCTGCGGGAGGCCAGCGAGGGATACTTGGCCGTCATGTGGAGCGTACACGGCCGGGAAGACGTGGACACCGTGGCCGGAATCGTGAGCGCTCGAATGGACAAACTCACTCACTCACTCACTCACTCACTCACTCACTCACTCACTCACTCACTCACTCACTCACTCACTCACTCACTCACTCACTCACTCCGTAGTCTCACCAACCGTTGTGTGCATTGATGCACGAACCTTCTCCACTCTCCCCTAACCTTTGTCTTCCCTATCAGGTCATATATGTGACCCGGCACATCATAATGAGGAATAACCCCCACTTTTCAGATTTTGAGATTTTCTAATGATGTGAAAGAGTGTACCATTAGCTTTCTAATGATATCATAGTTTCCTCCAATACATTAACTTTCCGAAAATACACAAAAAAAGGAAATTGATTTTTAATCGAGTTGCGAAGATACTTTGACTTTAGGCATTGTTTACTCGAAAAGTGTTTTGGTGTGATATTTCTCATGTCGCTGTGCCGGGTCACATATATGGGGGTGTTGGTCTATTCCCTAACACATCCATGCAAACAAACTCACGCAGACACAACTGCACCTATCAAGGCAAAGATTTTCCTCTTTTTTTTTTACTCTGGACAGACGCCGGCCGAGTACCGGAGGCAGATGGAGTCTGTGGTCGGCTACAGCTTACCCGTGACGGAACGCGGCTTCACCGCCTGCGCCTACGACGGCATGTGGGCGCTGGCCCGCGGCCTGGACGCGGCCGAGGAAGACCTAGGGCGCCCCCTGGCGTCCTTCGGCTACGCCGACGCCGAGTACGCCCGGCTGATCAGCCGACACGTGGCCCGACAGGAGTTCGAAGGCGTCTCGGTGAGTACGTGCGACTGAGATATCCCATTGACAAACACAGCGCCTATTGGCATCGACGTCGGGGTACCGCACTGCCATTGGGGTACCTGACTACCGTGAGTCTTATACTTCTGTGAGATATATAAGTGAACCGACATATGACGCTTAACCACCGTCGTTCAGCAATGCTGGTACCCCGTAAATTGTGTGGGGACCATACAAGGACGTGTTTTGTAAACCAGCGTAGGTTAGGCTTACGGCGCTACAGTTTGGGTTATGGTTACGGACAGAGTTAGAGTTCGGGTTGGGTTAGCGTTACTGATAGAGTTAGGATTGGGATTAGGATTAGGGTTAGGTTCAGGATTAGGGTTGTTAGGGTTAGGATTAGGAGAAGGGTTACGGTTGTTTCGTGCTTGTGCCTGTAACTACCCGATAAATGCATGAATGAATGAATGAATGAATGAATGAATGAATGGGGGAGGCCTCAGCAAAACCTGACTTCGCGCATGCGCACTTATAGCTTCACCACAGTGGTTAAGCGTCATACGTCGTGACGCTTATATGCCTCACTTCTGTCGTATACTTCTGTCTTAACGGGTACCCGGCTGTGCCCGTGGTTTGTGCCGCTAACCCGTGGCGGCGACCCACAGAGCTTGCATGATTTCCCAAGATGGCAGCCTCCATGAACTTATGCTCTAGCGCCCTCTCCCGTCCGTCTATGAGTTTCTTTTGCCTTTGGGCCGCTTTCTTAAAGTCGTGATAGTTAAACCAGGATAATGCTCCGTGCCACGGCTGAAAATAGCACCTTTAGGGCACAACATGATGCAGCCGCTTTTTAGTTGCTTCCATAGACTCGTGTGTAGAATGAAGCAGTATTCAGTAAAATTACGGGCGATTCATAATAAGGCGCCCTCAAGAGTTTGCAAACGCGTTGGCAAATCACAATGCGCGGAATGTGTCGAGCATTGGTTCGACACACTCCGCGCATTGCGATTGGCCAACGCTACGTTGCAAACTCTTGAGGGCGGACTTTTCTGAATCGCCAGTATTAAGTGGCTGGTTAAGTGGTGTTGCTGTTTAAACGTGTGTGCCTGGTGCGTGCCTGGATCCTTTGTTCTGAAATGAGTGCCTGGGTCATTTGTGACCCGGCACAGCATAATGAGGAATAACCCCCACTTTTGAGATTTTGAGATTTTCTAATGATGTGAAAGAGTATACCATTAGCTTTCAAATGATATCAAAATATAATATCCTCTAATACTAGAAATTTCCGATTTTTTGTTTCGAATTGTGAAGATACTTTAACTTCAGGCGTTGTTTACTCAAAAAGTGTTTTGGGGGGATATTCCTCATGTCGTTGTGCCGGGTCACATTTTTGTTCCCACCTCTTCATGCAATTTCATCAATGTCTCTCCCGCAGGGCTCTTTCAGGTTTTCCCCAAGGGGTGATCGCATAGGCACTCTCCTGATAGAGCAGAATATCTGTAAGTTAATTAATTTATTCATTATTTATAGATAGATAGATAGATAGATAGATAGATAGATAGATAGATAGATAGATAGATAGATAGATAGATGAATGGTTGATTAAATCAGCTTGCTATCCACAAAAAAGCGGAATTGCGTAAAGCTGTAACAATAAGTAGACGTTACATTACATTAATAGGCCTATAACTATATAAGGCTTATAAAAATATTTACTAACTATTATGGATTTAGATTTACAATAATTATGTACTGAACTAGAAACAAACATTTTTACTGCAGATGGGAATTTTGCTAAATTTAATGCGAAATAGGACCCATTCTCTCTTTTATGTAATGACTAATGTTTTTTATACTGATTGTAAAACGCAAGGGAAAAGTTTAATCATGATTATGAAAACGTTTTTCTCTAAGGGACAAAATTAATAATATCGACATGTCCGTGGTGCAAGCTTCACAAATGATGACCATAAACCGCTAATATCGAAATTATATTGATATTTTTACAAGTCAGACAGTTTTCATTTGTTTTTGTTCAGTGCCTGTCCAAAAATATATGTTTTGAGTTTATTGAATGCGATTCAATTATATTTCAATTAATCTGGTTCGAACTATTGTTGATTATTGATTAGTGCTAAGCAAGGATTGCACGTACCGTTCCAATGTACAGTGTAGCTATGGGACGGTCTTTGACAGACAATGATTCTTTTTGTCAGATGGCACGGAGAAAACTATTGGAACCTACGATGCTTATAGTGACGTCGTCGAATGGCTCATTGATGTTGGCGATATCTGGTATTACGCGGGTGAGTATTAAGATGGTGACGTATGCATTCTTATCGTGCTGATTTCGTAGGGTGTTTGATCATAAAGATTCCTAATTCTTTTTTTCCTCTGCTTCTGGTTTGATTAAGTTTGTTGCTTCATTAATTCTTTCGGTTTCTTGCTGGTTTGTCATTTGTTCCTTCCTCGCTCTGCCTCATTACCACCTCACTCTCTGCCTCCCTTAATGCCTGCCTCCTCCCTCATCTCCTTGCCTCCCTGCCTTCTCCCTTCCTGCCACAAATCCTCTCTACCTCTCTCTCTCTGCCTCCCCTTCCCTTCACCTCTCACAACCCTCCCTGCCTGTCTGTCTGTCTCCACCCTTTCGCTCGCCCCTCTTGCCTGCCTATACCTCTTCACACGGTTCCCCTCTCCCGTCCCGTTACAATCATCTCTCCCTCCCTCCCTGCCTGTCTCCCTGCCTCCCCGCTCCTCTTCCCTCTCCCTGACTCCTTCCCTGCCACTCCTCTTGCCTGCATACACCCCTCCACACCCGTCTCCCCCTCCCTGTCCCCGCCTGCCTCCGCTTACACACCTTCACACCTTTGTCCCACTCCCGCCCTCCCCTCTCTCTTCCTCCCTCCCCTGCCCTCTTCCCCTCTTCCTCCCTCCCTCCCTCCCTCCCTCCGTCTCCCCTCCCTCCCTTCCTCCCTCCCTCCCTCCCTCTCCCCTTCCCCCTCTCTCCCTCCCTCGCTCCCTTCCTCCCTCCATCCCACTCCCCTCCCTTCCTCCCTCCCTACCCCCCTCTCCCCTTCCCCCTCTCCACCTTTCCTTCCTCCCTTCCCATCGTCTCCCCCTTCAGGCGGTAATCCCCCTTACGACTCGGACATAACTCAGACCATCACCCGGCTGCAGTCCATCCCTTCGAGCGTTCTCATCGTCGTCTGCACGCTGTGCGGAATTGGGTCCGCCTTTGCCGTCTGCTTCGTGGTGTTCAACATTAGGCACCGTAAAAACAGGTGAGGAGGAGGAGAAAAGGGAACAAAAATGAACAAGTAACGGCGGTGACCTCGGTTGGTGACCTCATCGTCGATTGAAATTCAATCTGACAAAAAAAGGCCTTGGAATTTGTTCACATATCGAAGTGAATATTATGGCGGTGGACTTGTTTTACGACCCTTGTTGTACTCTATATGGGTGTTTGTACTGTCTTTGTAGCCCATTGAAGTGCTGTGGGTAGCTCGAAGTAGCTTCCTATCCCATGATGCACCGCGGGACGCTCCAAGCCCTAGCTTCCTGTCCCATGATGCACCGCGGGACGCTCCAAGCGCTAGCTTCCTGTCCCATGGTGCCCCGCGGGACGCTCAAAGCCCTACCTTCCTGTCCCATGGTGCACCGCAAAGAGACGCTCGAACGAGCTTCCTGTCCCACAATGCACCACGGGACGCTCGAACGAGCTTCCTGTCCCACAATGCACCCCTGGAAGCTCGAACTAGCTTTCAGTCCCATGGTGCATTGCGCTACACACCCTTTCCCATGATGCATCGCGCGGTTCTCCTGGCGACGGACAAGCCGTGTCCGAAACGAGCGTTTAGAGCTAGGTCTAGGTCTTCCCTCCTATTGGAAATACACGGAGGTGCGAAGACAATAGCCATAGCCGTAGCTCTGGAAGCCCGTTTCGGACCGCATGGCCACAGAGTAAACATTGTTTGGTTACCGGATCTTTTCAGAGCCACAAATCCGACCTACAGGAGTTGCCTTACAAACCTTTCTACATCAGCTTGTAGTACCCGTAGCAATGGTAGAATTGTCGCAGTAAGCGCCATGATAAAACGGCAACAGTGTTCGTACTCGTACCGATGATGTAAAGGTTTCGACTGCAATGCTGGCACGCTGAGGCCTTAGGTCTCTTGTCAAAAACATCATCGGTTGAGTGCCGGTTGAATTCATCCGACCGATAAAATGTCCCCCGGTAGAAAGCCGATTGTATACTTGTCTCTGAAGTGAAAAAAACACGATGGCTATCCGGTGGAAACGACATCGGATGGGTCAAAACATCCGATACCCAACCGATGATCTTTTTGACAAGAGGCCTAACATGCTGGACCTCCTCTGACCTTTACCCCCTCCCCCAACCGGATGTTGAAGGCAAGTCAAGATGTCCAGCCCGAACGTGAACAACCTGATATCCGCTGGCATCATACTGGCCTACCTCTGCGTGGCTCTAATGGGCGTGGATGCCTCCATGGCGGACGAGCAGGCTCTGCGTCCCCTGTGTACGGTGAGTGCAACGTTTAATGCATGCCGTCAACCTCGTTCCCACCGAGAAATCCCGTCGGCCCTTTCACACTGTGAACATCTAAACCGTGAAAATGGGGCGAAAACGTCTTTTAGCAGTGAAAAGAAAATTCACCGTGTTTTCACCTCTATTTCATGGCACACAATTAGGCAAGTCATGTTCAATATGTTTTCACCAGTGGTTTCCAGGGCCACATTCCTGGTGGTAAATGGCTAGAGGCAATTTAGAAGTATCTGGCAGTGACAGTTGCACGGACACCATACAGTACCTTTATGGGGGCTGGTGGTCCCTACTGGTAATTGAATTAGCCATCCCTCAAGGCTGGGGCTTGCTGCCTTAGATTTTCACGGTTTTTTCACGGTCTCTTTAGTGACCTGAAGATGTCCTTATCAGGTCAGAGAAGTGATTATTTTCACGTGAATTCACTGTAAAATGCACCGTGAAATCACTTTTTAGTTTCACGGCGAAATGACATTTTCACCCCTCTTTCACGGTTTAGATGTTCATAGTGTCAATGTACCACCGACGAAGAAGGTTTGCGGTGCCGCTTTTTTACGAAGTGAAGGCTTAGGCTCGGGCTTAGGCTCCGGTCGACTTTCTCTTCCTACGTTACAAAATTATCACTGGCATCTAGAAACAGGCATTTGGGCGCAGTTTCTTGGTGTTTACTCTGTACTTATCGAGCCTACAAGCCTACAACATTCCCAGCAACAAACCACAGCCTGGATTGTCAGGTTTTGTCGAGGGAGACGAAGCAGGAGCCGGTGCCGGATCCCAAAATCCATAAAGGGCCTGTGTGACGCATCTCACGGTGCGTGGCTCTGGAAAGAGCAGGTAACTCATTGCTGGAGTAACACGTGGAGTACCATTACCGCGACCCTTTCCCTTGGTACTTCCACCGTGCAAACCTTCCACTTGGTACTTGCACCATGCAAACGTTCCACTTGGTACTTCCACCGTGCAAACCTTCCACTTGGTACTTGCACCATGCAAACGTTCCACTTGGTACTTCCACCGTGCAAACCTTCCACTTGGTACTTCACCATGCAAACCTTCCACTTGGTATTCCCACCATGCAAAACTTCCACTTGGTGTTTCCACCATGCAAACCTTCCACTTGGTACTTCCACCGTGCAAACCTTCCACTTGGTACTTCCACCATGCAAACCTTCCACTTGGTACTTCCACAATGCAAACCTTCCACTTGGTACTTCCATCATGCAAACCTTCCACTCGGTACTTCCACCATGCAAACCTTCCACTTGGTACTTCCACCGTGCAAACCTTCCACTGGGTACTTCCACCGTGCAAACCTTCCACTTGGCACTTCCACCATGCAAAACTTCCACTTGGTGCTTCCACCATGAAAACCTTCCACTTGGTACTTCCACCGTGCAAACCTTCCACTAGGTACTTCCAGCATGCAAACCTTCCACTTGGTACTTCCACCGTGCAAACCTTCTACTACTTGGTACTTCACATGGGTACTTACACCATGCAAACGTTCAAACTGCTGCTTCTACCATGCAAACCTTCACATTCGTACTTCCACTATGCAAACCTTTAAGTCCTTTGTAATTTTACGTAATAGTCTAAACTGGAAATGCTCCAAAGCAGATAGAAATAGCAATTTTTCTCTCGGGTTCAAACTCCGGTCCAGTCAAAGTTTTCTATGCCCGACTTTTCAACTTGTTCCTACTTGTTAGGCAACCGCCATTCTGACAATTTTCTCCCATCAGATCCGGATCTGGGGATTGGCCCTATCGTTCACCATCGCCTTCGGCGGCATGTTCACCAAGACGTGGCGGGTCTACAGCGTCGTCATCCACAACAAGACCAAGAGGAAGGTCGGCAGATTTTGTGACCCGGCACAGCATAACGAGAAATAACCTCCACTTTTGAGATTTTGAGATTTTCTAATGATGTGAAAGAGTATACCAATAGCCTTAATTTCGAAAACGCCCTATAATATTATGAAGGCCTTTGGAGACAAAGACAAAGGGCCTAAGGCGTAGTCTTATTGTGCACAAGATTCATTGTCTCGATTCATATCAGCTGCGGTCTTGACCATCTAATTTTTTTTCTCTGGCTTTGAGAAAGGTCCTGCTAGGATCGAAACGTCAGGCCCACTAAATTTTAAGATTTACATTTTGGTAATTTTAGTCAGTAAGCAGTTTGCAACATTTTTGTATAACATCTAATTTTTTTCGACAGGCGATCAAGGACCACCATCTGTTCGTGATTATCGTCGTCCTGCTTCTCGTCGACCTGGTCGTTCTGATCCCCTGGCAGATCAGCGATCCGATCCGGATCGAGAGGGAGGTGGTCCGGGTGCCTCAGGTGAGGAATGTGACAGGCTGAGAGGCAGAAAACCTGACAGACAGACAGAGAGACAGAGAGACAGAGAGACAGAGAGACAGACAGTGAAATAGAGAAACACACAGAGAGACAGAGAGACATAGAGCCAGACAGACAGAGAAACAGACAGAGAGACAGAGATACACACAGAGAGACAAAGAGACACACAGAGAGACATACACATAGACAGACAGACAGATCGACAGACAGACAGGCAGACAGACAGACAGACAGACAGACAGACAGACGACAAACAGGCAATCAGGCAATCAATTCATCAAGCAGACAAGCAAGCAAACGGGCAGTCAATGGGTCAAACGAAACATCAATCAAACGATAAAGTAGGCAAGCAAGCATGCAGCCAATGAGTCAAACAAAAAACAATCAAAACAACAATCAAGTAGGCAAGTAACGAGCAGGTAGTCAACGAGTCAAACGAGGTAGATAGACTCTGAGTGCCAGAGAATGTATTCTGTTTCATCTGTTTCAGACGGAGGAGGATCTTGCCTTGTACCGGAAGTACGAGGATCTGTACGTCAAATGCACCTCAACCAACGGCACCATATGGGCGATGGCCCTGATCGTCTACAAAAGCTTCGTCGTCATCTTTGGAGCATTCCTGGCCTGGTCCACGAGGTATTCGCGAAATGCCCTGCGCTGCACTGCCTTGCCCTGTCCCATCCTATCCTGTCCTCTCCTGTCTTTACCTGTCCTGTCCTGTCCTTTCCTGTCCTGCCTGTCCTGTCCTGTCCTGTCTGTCCTGTCCTGTCCAGTCCAGTCCTGTCCAGCCCTGTCCAGCCCTGCCCTGCCCTGCCCTGTCCTGCATTGTCCTGCCCTGTCCTGTCCTGTCCTCTCTTGCCCTGTCCTGTCCCGTCCCGTCCTGTCCTGTCCTGTCCTGTCCCGTCCTCTCCTGTCCTCTCCTGTCCTGCCTGTCCTGTCCTGTCCTGTCCTGTCCTGTCCTGTCCTGTCCTGTCCTGCCCTGTCCAGCCCTGTCCAGCCCTGTCCAGCCCTGTCCAGCCCTGTCCTGCCCTGCCCTGCCCTGCCCTGCCCTGCCCTGTCCTGTCCTGTCTTGCCCTGTCCTGTCTTGCCCTGTCCTGTCTTGTCCTTTCCTGTCCTGATCTGCCATGTCCTGTCCTTTCCTGTCCTGCCGTGTCCTGTCGTGTCCTGCCGTGTTCTGTCCTGTCATGTCCTGTCCTGTGTTTTCTTTTCCTGTCCTGTCCTGTCCTGCCCTGTCCTTTCCTGTCCTACCATGTCCTGTCATATCATGTATGTCATGTCCTGTCCTACCTGCCATGACCTGTGCTGTGCTGTGCTGTGCTGTGTTGTGCTGTCCTGTCCTGTCCTGTCCTGTCCTGTCCTGTCCTATCCTGTCCTGTCCTGCCATGTCCTGCCATGTCCTGTCCTACCCTGTGTTGTCCTGTCCTGCATTGTCCTGTACTGTACGTCCTGTCCTGTCATGTCCTTTCCTTTCATGTCCTGTCCTATCCCGTCCTGTCCTGTCCTGTCCTTTCTGCCATGACTTGTTCTGTCCCGACCAGTCCCGACCTGTCCCTTTTTGGAAAACTTGACAGCCAATGTCATTTTGCTAATTCAGAAACGTGAACGTGCCCGGTCTGAACGACAGTTACTACGTGGGTCTGTCCATCTACAACACCGTCATCTGTTGCCTGGTAGCCGTGCCTCTGTCCGTCCTGAACGTTACGTCTATGGCTATGACGTACGCCCTGGTCGCTGGTTTCCTGCTTCTCTGCACCTCCATGACTTTGTGCATGCTCTTCATCCCGAAGGTACACTTAGTGCATCATCGGTTTGTATACATGCAATCCCAATCTGATAAAAACCTACATTCATCATCCTGCACGTCGTAAACCACAACATTTCGAGACTAAGATTGAGACACTTATTTTTTTTTACAGAGACCTAAAAACTGATGCCATGGCCCTAAGAGATATCGAACGAACTCTTGAGGGCGCACTATTGTGAATCGCCCTTGAATTAACGGTTTACGTATTTTCGTTTTTCGCAGTGGCTGTTGTTACGGCAGTCGTCCGAGTGGTTCCCTGACTTCACAGTATTTGTCAGGATGTTTAGCTCTTGGAACCAGACTATCAGCTAATAGACTGGTTCAACCAGCCTGCAATGCTGACGAAATACAATCAAGTCAGGGAACCGCACGGACGACTGCCGTATAACAACAGCCACTGCGTTTCGTTTTACCTACTGCTTGTGCGGTTACCCACAGATCCTGGCGGTGTACCGGAAGAACGCCGTGGCGGAGCGGGTGAACTTCACCGGTACCGGCGGGGCGACTATCAGCCGAGCCAACGCCGACCCCTCCACGTCGCAGCAGACGGTGCCCGCCTCGGTAGACGGCAAGGGACCAGCCGAGTAACAAGCGATCGGATCGTATTCGTTAATTGCGCTCGCCCCGCTCGATCCAGAAAGTGGCAATGTCGCACTTACATATTCATTAATGCTCACTGGTGTCATCAGTTTTGCTTTTCAGGTTGATTGTCGTTCAACACCATACAGTGTTTTATTTTCGTCGCGTTGAAACAATGGAGATGTTTTTTCCCGAAATATTTTGTGTGATTATGTCTCAGAGAGTCAACTGAGGCCTTCTACATTTTATTATGAAGTGTTGGAAGGGAATTTGTGACCAGGCACAGCATAATGAGGAATAACCCCCACTTTTGAGATTTTGATATTTTCTAATGATGTGAAAGAGTGTACCAATACCTTTCAAATAATATCAAAATATATTATCTTCTAATACTTAAAATTTCCGAAAATACAAAAACAAATTTATTAGTGATCGAATTGTGAAGATACTTTAACATCAGGCGTTGTTTACTCAAAAAGTGTTTTGGTGGGATATTCCTCATGTCGTTGTGCCGGGTCACACTCGTAAAATTTCCGAAAAGCAAACTGCTTATGGATTGAAATCACCCAAACCATACAACTCAAAACATGTAGCAAAATACAATTCTGCGTCAAAATCATATTTTAGAATAATTTGTAATAGCCCCTTGCTCACTGCTAATAACTTAGTTAACTGTCCTTCTGTCTAATGATTGTATCATATCATAATATTATTGTATCAAGTTGTATAACAAAGCACGCGTTGATGATTGTTTAATAAACTGTCGTTGTGTTTAGTTATCGTTTAATCTGTATGAATAACTGATCATCCGCTCGATTACTTCAGCGTTTCTGTCCAAACCAAACGAGGTTACGCGGCAAGTGTTGGATGAGTGGAGCGTTTGTTCAAGAACAATGTCCCATACGTAGCCATCTTTTCGAAGGTGCTGCCGCGGTTTGCTGGGGGTATGATGTCACGACGGAATGACGGCAACCCATAGAGCTCTATAAAATAATAAACCTTTCAAACGTTCGCAAAGCATCATGGGTATAGATGACAAACTGGCCTTTTTCCCATCACACAACTCTATGGCGAAGCACGAAACACTATGAACATCTAAACGGTGAAAAGGGGGTGAAAATGTCATTTCGCGATGAAACTATAAAAAGTCACTGTGATTTCATGGTGCATTTTATAGATAATTTTGTTTTTTGTAAGTGGTTTAAGTCTATTTGTAAATGAAATTTGATTTTTTTTTTTGTAATTCGCCTACGATCATTTTCATGAGGACCGCGCAATATAAATTTTAATTTATTAGTATTATTTTATTATTATATCACCGGGCACCTCGTGTGAATTTGTGACCCGGCACAGCGACATGAGGAATATCCCACCAAAACACTTTTCGAGTAAACAACACCTGAAGTCAATGTATATTTTCAATTTGATAAAAAAATATATATATATTTTGTTTTTGTATTTTCAGAAAGTTAATGTATATTATGGATAATGGATATTATGTCCAAAGGATTTTTCCGAAATCCGTCTCTAAATGTTGAAAAAAAACCCGAGGATTTCGGGGAAGTGTTTGTGTACTGTTTTCATGAAAATGTAAAGTTCCTGCTTTCTTGAATTGCCGCTTTCGAGGAGTTAGAATGGTGCTGCTATATTGTGTCTGGTGCCAAATGAACGAGCGAAGTCCCCTTGTACTATTTACAACAAAGTTCACACAGAAATATTTTTGATATCATTTGAAAGCTAATGGTATACTCTTCCACATCATTTGAAAATCTCAAAATCTCAAAAGTGGGGGTTATTCCTCATTATGCTGTGCCGGGTCACATTTGCCGTGGCTTCAATCACACACATCGCATTGCATTGACCATTACGCTCTGCCCGGGTCGCGAATCTTTTTTTTTCCAGGACGGGAAAGGCCATCCTTAGCAAAAAGGTGCACTATTGGTTGCATTTTTGTCTACGCATAATGAATTATTCATGATAATCATTCCATCTTTCAATTCGAATGGAATCAGGGAAACCCTTGTTTTATACTCAGTAGCCTAATCAATGTGTAGAACAAAATATAAAGAAATACTGTGGTCTGTATTCGACCAGCCCAGTGCTATTTCGCTCCATGAATATACTGTGGGACCTCGAAGTCCTTCGACCCCCCCCCCCCCTGAGTGATTTTAGAAATTGAAGGTCCGATGAGCTTGATTTTTTGCTAAATGTTCTGGATCCGATTGCATAATAATTATTATTCTAACCAAAATGCACAATTTGTTGAATAATTAGATAATTTACCATTCACGTGGAACATTTTATGCATTTTGGCGATATTTTCACAATTTTAGCGTTAAAAATTATAAAAACATGAAGAAACTGTGTCAATATTTGACAATAAAAATTAATGTGCTTTGTGCAGAATGACAATATACGTGTATGACGAACCGTCCTCTCATATAATGCACCGTTAATTTATTTGAAACATTAATTACTCTTACAATATCTTCTTAAAACAAGATTTACACAGATAGAATGAAAGTAAAAGAGCTTTCGGATCGTAAACGTGAAAAATATGAGGTCAAAAGATACGAGTCAAATTATCTATATTAACACTCCATTAAAAGACAATGGAAAATATTAGCAGTATTTTGAAAAATGCGAAGCGCTTTCGAATGGTTGCCGTAGTATGATGTAATGCATAGCGCCCTCAACGTTTAAGGCATAGCCACAGACATAAATAACATATAGACCGACAGCCATACACAATGCCTATGGGAAACTACGTCAGGATACTGTAATGGTGACGGCGCCTGACTGTGAAACCATGGGTGGAAGTGGATGAATAATGTGCACAAACATAAGGATAAATCCCGGAATGATGGATTCAAACCGGATTTTTTGGATGAAACCATGCTGATTGAGATCAAAAGCCCTTTTCAGAGATGACTGCATACTCCATTACAGATGTGTATTTGCGTGTTTTATTAGAAATGAGAGCGAATCAAAATTTGGCGGTCATTTTTCTCGTGGATGGCGTAATAGTATGCGTAATCTTGCACAGCGTGTTTGTGTACGTACGTCCGTCCATGTAACGTGACGAACAAGTTTGCCCATGTTTTTCACGCGTCCTGAAATTACAGTCTAGCGCCCGCTGTTGTCCGTCTATAGTATAGGTTATTTATGTCTGTGGGTATAGCGCCCTCAATATTTAATGAATGCCGCCCTCAATGTTTAAGGCACAGCGCCCTTCCTTCCTTCAAAAAGTCGAACTATTTTCAGATGTAGGCCTACATCGACAGCAAGTAAATTGCAACAAATTTATAGTAAAGATCGTTAATATCAATCGAGTGTTGTTACCGCTGCCAGTGAATGTTATCTAGTGACACTAACGTCTTTCCAGAGGCGACCAATCAAAATCTGTAGGGCCTTTTTGTCCCGTTCAATGCCGGCATCACGTGACTTGCCGATGGGCGCGTTGTCTTCTCCCAGGATGCTTTGCGGTAGCCTCAGGTGCGCCCTCTGTCGGCCGCTGTCATCCTACGATTGTGGAAGCCAGAGAGGGTTTTCAGATGTAGGCTAAACAGAGAGCTGTTAATCCTGCAGATAATGTTTCGGTCTAAATGGTTCCCAAAGCATCACGACTGGACCTTCTGATGTTCCCCCTACAGGACGTATATTTAAAGTATCTTAAAGCAGATCTAACTCTTCTAATATGGAACCATGTACGGTGGTCCTCTTAAACCAGGATTCTTTCTCCGGTAAAAAACCAAAACCGCCATTATTCACGGCATTCAATAAACCCATTTTTTGCGGCGTTAAAGCACCATATGTGACCCGGCACAGCATAATGAGGAATAACCTCATTTTTGATATTTTGAGGTTTTCTAATGATGTGAAAAACTATACCATTAGCTTTCAAATGATATCAAAAAATTATCCTCTAATAGTTAAAATTTCCGAAAAAAAAATTGATTCGTAATCAAATTGTGAAGATACTTTAACTTCAGGCGTTGTTTACTCAAAAAGTGTTTTGGTGGGATATTCCTCATGTCGTTGTGCCGGGTCACATACGGTATATCACGACGCTGTAACCTCTCCCATTTCGTCGTCAACTCCTCACGACCAACGCCTCCGTTAACATTATGACTTTCGGCGTCAAATTTAGGTGTTACAACCGTCTAGTTTACGACGTCATACAACTGCACAAAAAACTGACTAATTTGTAACGCTTTAATACGTCTTTACAACGCCATTATGACGTCGGCCGAACTAGCTTGCCTTACTCCTCTGACAGTCGGCCATTATAATAAAGTAAGGGATTTTTTTAATTCATCATTATGCAAATTGAGGTCCAAAAAAATCAGGTCGAAAAAAAAATCAGAAAAAAAATAATGGCGGATATGAGGCTCCGTAACTATGCTATTGAGGTTGGCAGTGCAACTTGGTAGTATCCCTGTGAACTTGGGGTTCTTTTTTGAGGTGATTCTTTTTTTTTTACTGAGGTTTTGTCTCTCTCTTCCCAGGCCAGACACACGCCTCTTCGTACCTTCTCGAGGACAAGGCTCTCTTCCGTGAGCCGGACGTCGGATACACCGTTGCCGTGCAACCACGACAACGCAGCGGACAGATCCTCCTCCACGCCGGCCACGTCCTCCCCGGACAAGGCCGGCCGGGCGTCACCGGAGAGCTGCTGGGGAGCGCCGCCGTGGGGCGACGGCAGGGGAGGTCGGCCCGTGAAGGTGGGGAGTATCACGCGGTGCTTCGCCAGCTGGGCCAGAACTTGCTGTAGTGACGATCGCGACTGGAGCGCTGTTCAAGAGAATGAAGATACGATCATGGGTTCATGGGTGCGCCTGATGGCTTGATCGCTTGATGGCTTGATCGCTTGATCGCTTGATCGCTTGATCGCTTGATCGCCCGTCTGCCTACCTGTCTGCCTACCTGTCTGCCTACCTGTCTGCCTACCTGTCTGCCCGTCTGCCTGTCTGCCTGCCTGTCTGGCTATCTGGCTGTCTGCCTGCCAGTATGTCTGCATACTAGTCCGTCAGTTTGCCTGCCTTACTGTCTGTCTGTCTGCCTTACTGTCTGTCTGTCTGCCTGTCTGTCTGTCTGCCTGCCTGCCTGCCTGCCTGCCTGCCATCTGTCTGCTTACCAGTCCGTCAGTTTGCCTGCCTGCCTGCCTGCCTGCCTGTCTATCTGTCTGCCTGCCTGTCTATCTGTCTGCCTGCCTGCCTGTCTGCCTGACTGTCTGTCGGTCGGTCTGCCTACCTGCCTGCCTGCCTACCAGTCCGTCAGTTTGCCTGCCTGTTTGCCTAGCCGAGTTCCACCTGGTATCCGTTAACCCCACGAGACCACTTTGCATCACTCACCAGTCTCCTCCGAGAAACCCTGATTCGAATGGCCTCCCAGATTGGTCTCCAACGTCACGCTCCCTGCAGTCCCCTCCGACGTCCCCCGTCCCGGCCCCCTGGCCGTCCCCTTCTCCCCCTTCCCCCCTCTCCTCCGCCGCCTGCTCCCCCAGTAGGTGGAGATGGTGTACAGGTACGGGTTGATGGACGAGTTGAGGGGGAGCACGAAGACGGCCACCCAGGCGTAGACGGACTGCGGCAGGTGGACCAGGTCCAGCCCGGACAGCACCGAGAGCAGGATTACGGGGATCCAGCAGGCGCAGTCCGTGCCCACGATCAGGGCCATCTTGCCGGCCAGCCGGACCTCGGCGGCCGAGCGGCGGCCGCGGCCCGGGCCGCCGGCCGCCGACGCGCCCCGCGACCGGCGCGCAGAGCGACGCACGGTCACGAAGATGGCCAGGTAGCAGACCAGCATCGCGAGGAAGCAGGCTAGGTTCAGGGCCAGCACGGCGTACATGTACTGCCAGCCCTCCGGCAAGTCGGGTGTAAGGGGCAGTGCCAGGCACACGGTGGAGCTGCCGTAATAGCCACCCGGCAGGGTGCCGAGAACCTGATTGGAAGGACAAGAACCGGTGTTGTTGTCACAGCGCCCTCAATGCGTCAGACACGGTGTCCTCGCATTGCACAGCGCCCTCAATGCGTCAGACACGGTGTCCTCACATTGCACAGCGCCCTCAATGCGTCAAGCAAAGTGTCATCACATTGCACTGCGCCCTCAATGCGTCGGGCAGAGTATCATCGCATTGAACAGCGCCCTCAATGCGTCAGGCAAAGTGTCCTCGCATTGCACAGCGCCCTCAACGCGCCGAACACAGTGTCCTCACATTGCACAGCGCCCTCAATGCGTCAGGCAAAGTGTCCTCGCATTGCACAGCGCCCTCAACGCGCCGAACACAGTGTCCTCACATTGCACAGCGCCCTCAATGCATTAGGCAGAGTGTCATTAAATTGCACAGCGCCCTCAATGCGTCCGGCACGTGTCCTCGCATTGCACAGCGCCCTCAATGCGTCAGGCAAAGAGTCATCACATTGCACAGCGCCCTCAATGCGTCGGGCACAGTGTCCTCACATTGAACAGCGCCCTCATTGCGTCAGGCAAAGTGTCCTCATATTGCACAGCGCCCTCAACGCGCCGGACACAGTGTCCTCACACTGCACAGCGCCCTCAATGCGTCGGGCACAGTGTCATCACATTGCACAGCGCCCTCAGTGTGTAAGGCACCGCTCGGGTATAGAAGAAGAAAACACTTACTTTACCAAACAGGGGCAGAACGGCGATCAGTGTACCGGCGATCCAGGAAGCCAGCATCAGCCCGCGGGCTCGGGCCACCGTGAAGTGGAGGCCGAAGCGGAACGGGAAGACGATCCTGAAGAACCGGTCCAGGCTGATGGCCGTCACGGCGAAGACGGACACCTCGCTGGAGACGGCCACCAGTACCCCGGCCGCCGTGCAGGCCGGGCCGCGTCGCCAGCCGGCGGCCTTCAGGGCGAAGTCCCCCCGGAAGTAGGCGTTGGCCCCGGCGATGGTGATCATGTAGACGCCCATGAGGAGGTCGGATGCGGCCAGGTGAGCGATGAGCAGGGCCTGGACCGCGGCCGAGGCGGACGCCTCGCCCCCACCGGCCGCAGGCGCCGCCCCACGCCGGCGGCCGCGTCGCCGCCCCCCGGTCAGCCGAAGCGCGAGCACGGCGAGGTTGCCGAGGAGCGCGCTCAGCCCCAGTACCCAGATAGCCACCAGTAGGACGGGGTTGCTGATCAGAGCGTCGCAGTCCGAGAATTGATCCATGGGCGCCTCGCAGTCGACGGTGGCCGGTACGAGGCAACAGAAGAGGTGATCGCTCGCAACCCTAGAAAAAATATCAACAGAACGCAGGGCGTCGTGCTTAGAAATCTGCCGGAAAACGAGTTTACCAGCGAGATACGGGAGAGAAACAAACCCCAAAACAAGTCTTGCTGGCCTTTGACTACAGTCTGGTCTGGTGCATTTACTCACCCTCAGCCTCATATTTCTCCCCCACTACCGGCACCACCACCACCACCACCACCACCACCACCACCACCACCACCACCACCACCACCACCACCACCACCACCACCACCACCATCACCACCACCAACACCTCCACCGCGACCATCACCACCACCACCACCACCACCACCACCGCCGCCACCACCACCACCACCACCGCCACCACCACCATCACCACCACCAACACCTCCACCGCGACCATCACCACCACCACCACCACCGCCACCACCACCATCACCACCACCACCAACACCTCCACCGCGACCATCACCACCACCACCACCACCACCCCCACCTCCACCACCACCACCACCACCACCACCGCCACCACCGCCATCACCACCACCAACACCTCCACCGCGACCATCACCACCACCAACACCACCATCACCACCATCAACACCACCACCACCACCACCACCACCACCACCACCACCACCACCACCATCACCACCATCACCACCACCAACACCTCCACCGCGACCACCACCACCACCACCACCACCACCACCATTCCAGGGTTAATGCTCACATGGTGTCAAGACGAGGCAGGTCGGCGAAGGGTTCACGCGAGAAAGTGGTGTTAACTGCCGTCATGTCTCTAAAACGGCAGAAAGGGGGGAAGAAAGAGAATGAGGGGAGGAAGAGGAGGAGAAGGAGGAGGATCAGAATTGTGCAAATCAGTTGTGACCCAGCACAGCATTATGAGGAATAACCCCATTTTTGAGATTTTGAGGTTTTCTAATGATGTGAAAGATTATACCATTAGCTTTCAAATGATATCAAAATAATATCCTCTAATACTTAAAATTTCCGAAAATAAAATAAAAAAGAAATTGATTTCGAATTTCGAATTGTAAAGATACTTTAACTTCAGGCGTTGTTTACTCAAAATGTGTTTTGGTGGGATATTCCTCATATCGTTGTGCCGGGTCACATTTGGGCTTGTGGTTTTGCTAAATCATTTACCAAGTTGTTTACCAAATCGTTGACCAAATCGTTGACCAAATTCGTTTACAAAATCGTTTAACCTGGTTTGGATTTCACAATGTCCTAGCGTGCATTGTAACTCAACTGATGACGATGTATGTATTGATAGACCATAGTGTGTTTCCTGTGCATGTGTAATTGCCTTGAGATTGGTTGTGTAAGTCGTGATGAGTGTCCGAGTCGTGTGTAAAATGTAGGCTACCTGTGTGAGAATTGCAGAAATTGCAGAAAGTGCAGAAATTGTTTCTAACTTACAGCAGCACGAGTTTCCCTAGCCCAGCTAATGCTCCAGCATCGATTGTAGACAGGCTGTTTTCAGCAAGTATCCTGTAGAAACAATGAAACTACTAGTAATGAAACTACCATCATTACTCTCCCCTCGTTCACACTAATCAAATTATTTCTGAGGCCAAGCCAAAAGGGGTTCCAGAGAAAAAGCTAGATCGTGTTCAACGAGATTTGGTAACTTTAATACCTCACAAACTGCATAATACACGTTCCGAATGGGATGTTGTGTTTTTTCTATAGTTTTTACGAAATTAATACAAATTATTTGTTCGTGCTATAACTAAATTAATTCAGATTTGTTAGTCTCCAGTCTGTGTACTTACAAGTGCTGTAAATTCGTCAGTCCGATGAAGGTGTCTTTCCGCAGCACTTGAATTCTGTTGTTCGAAAGATCTCTACAAAAAAAAAACAGTGGACAAAGGGAAACACGACGTTATATTTCAGTTCAGTAAGGGCGCCACAGTTGGAAGCCATTTTGTTTCCGAATTGTTTGTGTGGCGCCCTCTCGCGTTTCAGCAAATACAACCCCACAGGACACGGATGCTATTGAAAGCGATACAAAGATCGCATCTGGTTCGAATGTGGAAGGGCCAACTCTCCTTGTGTGAAGGATTATTTAAACTTTGCATTGACAGCAAGTGAAATTGTATCAACTCTGGGATGAATGAACGCATACAGTATATAGTCCTCCACTTGCTTTAGACCGGGGGGGGGGTGCTTTGAAATGTGACCCGGCACAACGACATGAGGAATATCCCACCAAAACACTTTTTGGGTAAACAGCGCCTGAAGTTAAAGTATCTTCACAATTCGATTACAATTCAATTTTCTTTTTTTCTTTTTTCGAAAATTTTAAGTATTAGAGGATATTATATTTTGATATCATTTGAAAGCTAATGGTATACTCTTTCACATCCTTAGAAAACCTCAAAATCTCAAAAGTGGAAGGTTTGAGTTGACACCATGTAGCACTTCTCTTTCAAGAAGGAGTGTGGCTCTGAAAAGAGCCAATAACTCAGATATGACTTGAAGGTTTGCATGGTGGAAGTACTAAGTGGAAGGTTTGAGTTGACACCATGTAGCACTTCTCTTTCAAGAAGGAGTGTGGGTCTGAACCTCAACGTTTCAGGTAGTGTGTAGGCCTACTCTTAGGAATCTGTCTCCTGATGACGGGCTGAGTACACACTGCCCGAAACGTTGAGTTACCGGCTGTTTTCAGAGCCACACTCCTTCTCGAAAGAGAAGCGATTCATGGTGTCACCGCAAATGTTCCACTCTGGGACCATCGAACTCACAGTAACTGCAGGTTGGGATTTCCGCTGAACATCTCCGGCTCGAGCGTCACGATGCCGTTGTGCCTTAGCCGTCTGGAGTGTGGATTGAGGGGGAAATTTATATAAAAAAAAATACTGCGACTCACGCATGTGGTTTAGGTGGGTACTAAAGGTTGGACGTCGCCACTGCGATTGAGAGAGGTGTAATTCGTCAGCGGAGAAGCAAATCTGGTTGTCTGTTCCGCGTCTCTGCCTCTGTGCTTCTCAGCTGTCTGTCTGCCTCTCTGTCTGTCGGCCACTCTGCCTCTCTGCCTCTCTGCCTCTCTCTGCCTCTCTCTGCCTCTCTCTGCATCTATGCCTCGCTGTCTCGCCAACTCTGTCTTTCAGTCTCTCTGTCTGTGACTCTCTGCCTCTCTGTCTATTTGTCTCTCATCTTCTCAATCTCTCTGTTCTGTTCATCTGTCTCTCTGCCTCTCTCTTTCGATTTGCTTTTCTGTCTTCGTTTCTGTGTCTCTCCTTTTATCTGTCTCTCTGTCTCGCTGTCTCTCTATCTTTATCTGTCTCTCTGTCCCTGGACCTCTGCTTCTCTGTCTCTGTCTCTCTGCCTATCTGTCTCCCTGTCTCTTTGCCTCTCTATCTATCTGTCTCTCTGTATGTCTGCCTCTTCGCCTCTGTCTTAATCTCCACCTCTCCCCGTCTCCCTCTGTCTCTCAGCTACCATCGTTCCGTCTCCCGAGACGATATCAAACCTGGCAGGATTCCCGGAGTCTTAAACTGTACACTATTTAAGCTCACAAAAGCCAAATTGATGAGATACTAGAGCGCTACTCACACTTCCAAAACCCAGGGAAAGTCGCCCATGGTGATAAACAGAAGATCTCGCACGGTAGGTCCCAAAGTATTCCCTGGCTGCACCATTAACGATGCATTCGTCACATTGTGCAGAAAACTGAATGTGCGGGGAAAAAAAATCATTGGATTGAGGCCGCAAGTAGGTTCCGGTGCATAGCGCCCTCTGTGTTCAAAATGAGCGGACCTCTAAGTGCTCTCCGTGACAATAACCATCATGCAGTGCGAATCTGCAAGATTAACTTTTCAGACATAGAGGGCGGTATTTGCCGGTACCAATGACAAGGAGAAAGGCCTTCAAGATTTCAACATTTTCGTAAAACTAAATTTCGGTTACATCCTCCAAAAAAGAAACTGTCGTCTACCAGAATATGGTTCCCCAATATCGTATTTGTGTCCACGATGATTTGTCTGCCCCTCAAGGAAAACGTGTCTCCACGAGTTACAACTGGTTCTGCGTGTCCAAAGAAATGATAGTTTAAAGACGATCCTAATAGTCTGAGCACCGGTCTGGATTACGTACAGTATTCTCACATCTCTGGGGATCATGGAGGCTGAGGCTTGACTCCACTTGATGCGTTCGCAGGAATACGAGAGCCCGGCACACGTGCAGCCGTCCGGACACCGCAGGCCTAGATGTCAACGTTGAAAAGACAAGATCACTGGCTTACTTTGTTTGGGATGGATCTTCTCAGAGCCACACTCGCTAGAGTTACCAGCTCTTCTCAGAGCCAAACTGACTAGAGTTACCGGCTATTCCCAGAGCCACACTCACTAGAGTTACCGGCTCTTTTCAGAGCCACACTCACTACAGTTACCGGCTCTTCTCAGAGCCACACTCACTAGAGTTACCGGCTCTTATCAGAGCCACACTCACTTGAGTTACCGGCTCTTCTCAGAGCCACATTCACTAGAGTTACCGGCTCTTCTCAGAGCCACACTCACTAGAGTTACCGGCTCTTCTCAGAGCCACACTCACTAGAGTTACCGGCTCTTCTCATAGCCACACTCACTAGACTTACCGGCACTTCTCAGAGCCACACTCGCTAGAGTTACCGGCCCTTCTCAGAGCCACACTCACTACAGCTACCGGCTCTTCTCACAGCCACACTCACTAGAGTTACCGGCTCTTCCCAGAGCCACACTCACTACAGTTACCGGCTCTTCTCAGAGCCACACTCACTAGAGTTACCGGCTCTTCCCAGAGCCACACTCACTAGAGTTACTGGCTCTTCTCAGAGCCACACTCACTAGAGTTACCGGTTCTTCTCAAGAGCCACACTCACTACAGTTACCGGCTCTTCCCAGAGCCACACTCACTACAGTTACCGGTTCTTCCCAGAGCCACACTCACTAGAGTTACCGGTTCTCCTCAGAGCCACACTCACTAGAGTTACCGGCACTTCTCAGAGCCACACTCACTAGAGTTACCGGTTCTCCTCAGAGCCACACTCACTAGAGTTACCGGCACTTCTCAGAGCCACACTCACTAGAGTTACCGGCTCTTCTCAGTGCCACACTCACTAGAGTTACCGGCTCTTCTCAGAGCCACACTCACTAGAGTTACCGGCTCTTCTCAGAGCCACACTCACTAGAGTTACCGGCTCTTCTCAGAGCCACACTCACTAGAGTTACCGGCTCTTCTCAGAGCCACACTCACTAGAGTTACCGGCTCTTCTCAAGAGCCACACTCACTAGAGTTACCGGCATTTCTCAAGAGCCACACTCACTAGAGTTACCGGTTCTCCTCAGAGCCACACTAGAGTGGTAGGGAGACATTCTCACCGCAGAACATCTCGTCGTCTCTGCCTTGGCCGTTTGTACCGGAGCAGTGGTAGACACCGTCGCAAACCTTGTCCACACCAATGCAGCGGTTCTCGAACATGCATTTATATGCGCCAGCACAAACGTAATCAACTGTGTTAGGTGATAAAGTAAATTAATAAAATCAAGTAGGATCAGTCGGTGGATTGGTTGGTAGGTTGGTTGGTAGGTTGTTTGGTCGGTGGGTGGTCGGTGGGTGGTCGGTGGGTTGGTGGGTGGGTCAGTTGGTCAGTCGGTCAGTAAGTCAGTGGGTCGGTGTCAATCGGTGGCTTGGGTCAGTCGGTGGGTCAGTTGGTCGGTTGGTGGGTTAGTCGGTGGGTCAGTCTGTGGGTCGGATCGGTGTTTCGGTCGATCGGTGGGTGGGTGGGTGGGTGGGTGGGTGGGTGGGTGGATCTGTGGGTCGGTGGGTCGGTGGATCTGTGGGTCGGTGGGTCGGTGGGTCGGTAGGTCAGTGGGTCGGTGGGTCGGTGGGTCATTTGGTAGGTGGGTCGGTGGGTCGGTGGGTCGATGGGTCGGTGGGTTGGTGGGTCGGTGGGTCGGTGGGTCGGTGGGTCGGTGGGTCGGTGGGTCGGTGGGTTGGTGGGTTGGTGGATCCTTTGTTCGGTGGGTCTGTGTGTGGGTCGGTGGGTCGGTGGGTCTATCGGTGGATTGGTAAGTCGGTCAGTGGGTCAGTCGGTCGGTCTGTCGGTGGGTGGGTGGGTCGGTCGGTCTGCCGGTGGATTGGTAAGTCGGTCAGTGGGTCAGTCGGTCGGTCGATCGGTGGGTGGGTGGGTCGGTCGGTCTGCCGGTCGGTCGGTTGCTGGTTTACATTGAACTTACCGCATGCCTCCTCGTCCTCCCCGTTCGGACAGTCCCATTTACCGTCGCACCGGAAGCGGACTGGAATGCAGAAGGAGTTGGGACACTTGAACGTTCTCTCCGGACACTCGAACAGTTCTGTGAGGGAGGAGTACAATACACACAGGTAGACGCCATATCTGGGGCCTGACCAGGATTACGCGGACCACGTCTGACCCAAGTCTTGACCCACTTTTGGATCAGCACCATCCAGTTTTGAGGAGGGGGGCGTATCAAATTTGACCCGCGGCCTCCACGTGATCTACCTGCCTAGGATTAGGCTCGTTCGGCTCGATTTTTGTTCTACTAGCTGGTCATGATTTTTATAAAACAGATTGTGACATAATTTTGTAGTAAATAATTACTGTCTGAAAAAAATATATATTAATAATTTTCAAGGTATTATTATTATTTTTGTTTAAGTAATTAGATACAATTTCATGTTATCTGCCTATGCAACACTGAATCGAATTTTTCACTGGCTGGTCCTTTTTTTTTACAAAATTGTATTTTCCACAAAATTTCCTTGAACAACCTCTATCTTGTAATTGTATAATTTTGTAAATTAGTGTTTGCTTTAATGTTTGTATTCAACGCGTTGGGGCCTTTCCTTGGCAATTTGGCTCTTTATAAAATCTTTTAAATTATTATTATTATTATTATTATTATAATCATTATCAGGCTTTTACCTAGTCTTGGTTCAAGACGTTGGTGGTTTGGATAGCCGACCGTGATCCGCAGTGTACACACACCCAACTCGGATTAGACGTGACCCCGCTTGGATAAGATTTGACCCCCAAACTTGGATCAGATTCGAAAGAATTTTTTTTTTGAAAAAGAACCCCTTTAACACATGGGCGTTCAACGGGTCCCATCGTTTCCCAATCGTGGAGGTCAGGGTCGATGTCTAGCCAACAGCTCGAACACCGGTTTCCAAAAACCTCCTTTTTTCCCTTCAAATGTATTGCAATAAGGTCTCTTGTCAAAAAGATCATCGGTTGAGTGCCGGTTGAATTCATCCGACCGATACAATTCCCCCGGTAGAAAGCCGATTGTACTGGACTCTGGGGTAAAAAAAATCACGATGGCTATCCGGTGGAAACGACATCGGACGGGTCAAATCATCCGATACCCAACCGATGATCTTTTAGACTAAGTAACGCGCGAACTCACCGCATGCTCGGAGGTGCGTTGCATCACGGCAGCCCTGCATGTACCCGTGCTGGTCGAGGTCGAAGATGCACCGGCTGGTCTGGTTAGCGCACTGCCCGTTGCGACACTGCAACTGGTTCTGATCACACGTCACCGTGTCGCCTGGCAACATCAAAATGTGACCCGGCACAGCATAATGAGGAATCACCCCCACTTTTGAGATTTTGAGATTGTCTAATGTCGTGAAAGAGTATACCATTAGCTTTCGAATGATATCAAATTTATGTTTTGTTTTGTTGTAAATAGTACAAGGGGACTTTGCTCGTTCATTTGGCACCAGACACAATATAGCAGCACCTGTCTAACTCCTCGAATGCGGCCATTTAAAAAGGCAGCAACTTTACATTTTCATGAAAACAGTACACAAACACTCCCTCAAAAACCTCGTTTTTTCAACATTTAGAGACGGATATTGAAAAAATCCTTTCGTCATAACATCCTCCAATACATTACTTTTCCGGAAAAAAAGATTTTTAGTCGAATTGAGAAGATACTTTGACCATTAGGCGTTGTTTACTGGAAAAGTGTTTTGGTGGGATATTCCTCATGTCACTGTGCCGGGTCACAAATAAGCCATTTCATATAATAGAATATAATTGGAATGGATTGGATTTGAATGGCACAAAGTTGAATGGATTGGATTGGACAAGATGCGATTGGATTTGACTGGATTGGTGTCGTCTGGATCGGATTGGATTGACTGGACCGAATTGAAATGGAATGGATTATATAAGATCAGATTGGATCGGATTGGATAGACTGAATGGTACCAGATGTTCAGATAAGATCGGATATGATCGGATATAATCGGATATGATCGGATGTAATCGGATGGGATCGGATGGGATCGGATGGATCGGATGGATCGGATGGATCGGATGGATCGGATGGATCGGATGGATTTAATGGGATCGTATGAAATCGGATGGGATCTGATGGGTTAGGATGGGATCGGATGTAATCGGATGGGATCGGATGGGATCGGACGGGATCGGATGGGATCGTATGGGATCGGATGGGATCGGATAGTTGGAATGGGATCGGATGGGTTGGGATGGGATCGGATGAGCGATTGGATCGGATGTATTTGATGCGATCGGATGAAATCGGATGGAATCGGACGGTATCGGATCGGACTAGATCGGATCGGACTACATCGGATCGGACCGCAGGTCTCACCACAGTTCAATTCGTCTTCGTAGCTCATCCCGCTGCAGTCGATCGACGCATCGCAAACCAATCGGTCTGGTATCCAGTCTCCATTGTAGCATTGGAAGGCACCGCTGACCGTTCCTGAGAGGTTCAATGGAAAATAATAATGAGGACTATCCCACCAAAACACTCTTCGAGTAAACGACGCCTGAAGCTAAAGTATCTTTACAATTAAACAAATATATATTTTTGGAAAAATTAAGTATTAGAGGATATTATAATTGATATTATTTAAAAGCTAATGGTATACTCTTTCACATCATTAGAAAATATCAAAATCTCAAAAGTGGGGGTTATTCCTCATTATGCTGTGCCGGGTCACAAATGGTCGAATTCCAAAAACAAAACACGATAAGCTACAAACCAATGTGGCTCCTCATAGTGCAATAGCAGAGTGAGGAATATCAGGCGATTGGACGAATTTCTCACTGACTCTTAATATACCGAGGTTCAGATTATAGTAGGCCCTCAGTGTAGGAGCCTCCTTAGCTTTGTATACATAAGATTCAGACACAATTTGTGCCTGTTTATTTTTACCTCTGACACAATCATCCCAAATTCTCTGTCGATAACACTATGAACATCTAAACGGTGAAAATAGGGTGAAAATGTCATTTAGCCGTGAAAAGAAAATTCACAGTGTTCTCACCCCTATTTCATGGCACAATAGCCAAGTCATTTTCACGGTGTTTTCACCAGTGGTCTTCAAGGTCACATTCCTGGTGGTAAATGGCTAGAGGCAATTTAGACTGGTACAAGGACATCATACAGTACCTCTATGGGGGCTGCTGGTCCCTACTGGTAATTGAATTAGCTATCCCTCAAGGCTGGAGCTAACCACCCTAGATACTCACGGGTTTTTTTTTTCACGGTCTCTTTAGTGACCTGAAGATGTCCTTATCAAGTCAGAGAAGCGATGATTTTCACGGTGACTTCTCTGTAAAATGCACCGTGAAATCACAGTGACTTTTTAGATTCACGGTGAAGTAACATGTTCACCCCCTTTTTCACGGTTTAGATGTTCAAAGTGTAAGCTGGACAGACCGAGGTAAGGACTGGCGGTTGTCGTCGATCTGCAGTGAGCTTAAAAAAAAAGTGGGTATCGCGGACTCAGATCGATGTCCGTATACAGTGAATTCCAGCCTCGATGTCGCGTCACCAAGAACTTGTAATGCGACAGGTCCACCCCACCCACCATGGACTGGGTAGTCTCAATCTGCCGACTTGTAAGCAGTCTTGTCGTTCTCGAGACCCAACAGTTCGAGTGTCTGAGGTCAAGGATGATACTCACTGCAGTTGTCGATCTCGAGGTCTTGCTGCAAACAGTCGACGGTCAGATCGCATTGCTTGCTCTTGTCGAGACACTGTCCGGTGGCACATCTAAACTCCGATTCGAGGCTGCAGTTGGGGCGAGCTATTATGGAATGCAAATTAATGAAAGAATGGGAAGGGCAGGGCAGGGCAGGGCAGGGCAGGGCAGGGCAGGGCAGGGCAGGGCAGGGCAGGGCAGGGCAGGGCAGGGCAGGGTAGGGCAGGGCAGGGTAGAGCAGGGCAGGACAGTGCAGTGCAGGGCAAGGCAGGGCAGGGCAGGGTAGGGCAGGGCAGGGTAAGGCACAGCAGGGCAGGGCAGGGCAGGGCAGGGCAGGGCAGGGCAGGGCAGGGCAGGGCAGGGCAGGGCAGGGCAGGGCAGGGCAGGGCAGGGCAGGGCAGGGCAGGGCAGGGCAGGGCAGGGCAGGGCAGGGCAGGGCAGGGTAGGGCAGGGCAGGGCAGGGCAGGGTAGGGCAGGGCAAGACAAAACAGGGCAGGGCAGGGCAGGACAGGTCAATTATCTCGGACTCACCACAAATCCTCTCGTCCTCTCCGTTCGAGCAGTCGTCCACGAAGTTGCAGAAGAAAGAGGCCGAAACCAGACTTTTCGACGTACCCAGGCCGTAACAGCTGACCCTAAAATCGTCATAGTTGAACGCTTACAAAATAACAAGGAAATAAGAAAAGCAAGCAAAGAGGAATACATTTATTTTCTGGTCTTGTTTTCCTCTTCCTCCTTCTTCTCCTTCTTCTACTCCTCCTCCTCCTCCTTCTCCTCCTCCTCCACCTCCTCCTGCTCCTCCTGCTCCTCCTCCTCCTTCTCCTCCTCCTCCTTCTCCTTCTCCTCCTCCATCCCATTCTCCTTCTCCCCATTCTCTTTTACATCATTCTCCTCCTCCTCCTCCCGTCTCTTCCCCCTTTTCTGCTCCCTTCCCAATCCCCTTCTTGAGCCTTCCCTTCTCTTAATAATTGTTCAGTTCTCTCTCTTTCCTTCCCCTACCTCCTCTATTTTGTCCTCTCCCATCCTATTCTCTCTCTGTCTGTTCTCTCCCCCCTCCATCCCTCTATCTTCTGTCTTCTATCTCGCATTCCTTCTTGTATGATTATAGGGGACACCCTACACCCTACATGACATTGTGTCAAGCCCCTGTCGTCAACTAAGGACTCCACGTCCTTCGTTTCCCATCCACCCACGCTGTTCTGTCCTTCCGTGCCAAACTCGAAGTGCCGGGAGTAATTATAGCCTTCTCGCTAGCGCCCGGACAAGACTTCGATTTGATTGTATAGCATTACGGATCTTACCAGTGCACACCGTGGCGTTCTCATCGCTTCCGTCCGAACAGTCCGGACTACCGTCGCACTTCAAAACCGCCTGGATGCACTCCCCCGAATCACAGCCAAAGAGGTGGGGTGGGCACCGCTGATTTTCTGCGAGATTGCCCCCCCCCCCACAAAAAATAAATAAATAAATAAATAAATAAAATAAAAAATGAACAAAATAATTATTTCAAATCTCAAAAGTTAGAGGGCCTGACGTTTCCATCCTAGCAGTACCTTTTTCAAAGGCTTTACAAACTGCCCAATTTCCGGACACCCCTAATTGGAGAAATCACTTTGCCTTCGAAACGTCAGGCCCTCTAACTAACCCTCTGTTTTAGCGTAGTGGCAGCTCTCGGCCAGCTGAGCTGTCGAGCTCGTGAGTCGGGGCGCCTCAAATGACGTCAAATGACGTAAGTGCCTGTATATGACGTCAAGTGACGTAAGTGCGTGCACATGACGTCACTTTTTTTTCACGTGACGTCATGCTGGACCGCCTTACAATGGCAGCGCAGTGTAATCACCAGGGGGTTGTGCGTACACTTTTTCCGTAAAAAGCGGTCCAACGTGGCGGCAGTGCTTTTGTTCGGTCACGTGGGTGAAAAGGGGTATAAAGGGGGCACCAAATCGGACTCAATAAACCGTGTACTGACGACGCTTGTTTCTAATTGTTGACGCGAGTTCGCGATCTCCGTCGATTTGGTGTTTCTCCGGCTATCACTCACCTGCTTCAACGAAAGGCCCGATCGGCAGTGGGAGAACAAAATCTACAAAAAAATAAATGGGAGACATAAAAATGGACCAGGAATTAAGGAGAACGATCGACTCTCTCCTTTCCCTTTTCCTTTTTCCTTGATGTCCTCTTTCTCCATCTACTTATCACACTACTCTGCTTTCAAAACATTCCCCTTTTCCTTTTTCCCCACCCTAGCCTTCCACTCTCTCCTCCTTTTCCTTCTCTTTCTCTTCGCCGTCTCCTTCCCGTTCGTCCCCTTTTTGTTGAATAACCATCTTCTCCCTCTTCTTCTCCCTCTTCTTTTCCTTCTCATTGTCGCTTTTCTTCACTGCTCTCGTTCCTTCACTCCTTCCACCACCTTCTCCATTGTTTCCTCTCCCCTCCCATTGGTTACATCCTTCTCCTTCTTCTCCGCATCCTTCTCCATCGCTACTCACTCACCTGCCGCTCGTGCCTTGCAAATGAACTTGTCGGTGACGAGAGCCGCGCATGCGTCGTCCACCCAGTTTGACGTCACCTTGACGTCAGTCAGGTCGTAGAGGGCGCACTTCTCGAACACGCCCCCGTTGGGGTTCATGTGTTCGAAACGATCTTGTACGGTTTCACTGTCGTTTCTATTATTTTTTTTTTTGAGGGGGGGTCGGCGGGAAAACATTCGAAGTTAAAAGGGTTGCTCTGAAATTGAGGGTGGCGACAAAAAAAATACTAGACTTTTCTCGATAGTCCTGCTAGAGTTTAATATTCAAAACAATACGAGCAATACACAATAGTGCGCCCTCAAGGGTTTGAAACGCGTTGCTCAATCACAATACTTGGAATTCTGCAGCGCATTGTGATTGGCCAATGCGTTGCAAACTCTTGAGGGCGCACTACTGTGAATCTTTTTGGGACCGTGGTCAGGGTCGTTGCATTCACACGGTTCACTGAATCCATTGCGAGAGAGAGCCCTTCAGACTCTTGGTGGCAGCAGACAAATAATTATACTTGTCTCAATGTTCGCTCATTCTGAGGACGCTCACAACTTTTTGCAGATCGAGGGACAGAAATATCTACCGCCCTCAACGTCTAAGATATTCCGATCGTAGCCGTGCAGACTGGTGATAAGTCGGTTGCCAATTAAAAACGAACATAGCTTGCGCTTTCTTGATATGATTTGTTTTTAAATCGCAAAGAAAACTTTGACTGGGCCTGGACCTGAACACGAGACCTCTGGATTAATATACCAGTGTTCTTCCATCTGAGCTGTCCAGCCCTCAGATGGTGGCCTTCCTAAAAATTCAACTAGTCTTTGCCGGGTTGGGAGCGACAGTCAGAAGCAATTCAACCATTAACTGCCGTATATCTCCAAATATAACGCCCCCGTTTTCATTCTGATACAAACAACCGATTGTTGCAAACTAGCTAGAGTGATACTATAAAGTACTTCGGTATATTTTGTTTCAATTCAAATAAAAAAAATAATACAGGAAAAACTAAAAAAAAAAAAATGAAATTTAGAAATTGTGCACTTACTTAATAGTAACCTTCCAGTCTGTGTACGACATAGGGCTACCGTCGGACCATCGGAAGATGCCCTTGTTGTTCCGATTACCGAGACCTGGTTTGGATCACAGAGAACAGTTAGCGGGGAAGGCAGCCGTAGGCCTAGTGCCATTTTCCAAAACCCGGCTTAGGCTTCGGCTCCGGCTTCGTCTCTGTTATCCGAAAGCTGAACACACAGGTCGGAGTTCTTTGCTGATTAAGTTGAAGCTTTTGATTTGTTTTCTTTCAAAACGAAGCCAAAAACATAACATGTGACCCGGCACAGCGACATGAGGCATATCCCACCAAAACACTTTTCGAGTAAACAACGCCTGATGTCAAAGTATCTTCTCAATTCGAAAAAAAAAATCAATTTTTTATTTTTTTTTTATTTTCGGAAAGTTAATGTATTGGAATATATTATGTCCAAAGGATTTTTCCGAAATCCGTCTCTAAATGTTGAGAAAACGAGGATTTCGGGGGAGTGTTTGTGTACTGTTTTCATGAAAATATAAAGTTCCTGCCTTTTCAAATGGCCGCTTTCGAGGAGTTAGAATGGCGCTGCTATATTGTGTCAGGTAATAAATAAACAAGTCCCCTTGTACTATTTACAACAAAGTTCACATGGAAATAATGTTGATATCATTTGAAAGCTAATGGTATACTCTTTCACATCATTAGGAAAATCTCAAAATCTCAAAAGTGGGGTTATTCCTCATTATGCTGTGCCGGGTCACATATATTTATCGTACTCGTTTTAATATCACAGGCATCTAGAACAAAGTTTCTTGGTAAAATGCTCTGTACCTATCAAACCAACAAACCGTTCAAAATCGGAAACAAACCACAATATGGACTTGTTTAGGTTTTTTTCGGACGGAGACGAAAAATCTTCTTCCTGCACGAGCTGTAATTCCCAACAACCGTTTTGTCAAGCACTACGTTCTTAGGTTGCAGTGCATCCTTTCTCTCTACAGCACCCTCTTCCTCCTGATACAAGAAGAGCCCAGACTCTGTTGGACTATGACAGGAGTTTTCTGCCAGTCGCTGTCAACAATAGGCCTCCCCTGATATCATTGGGCAGCCCTCAAAGGAGGGGGCTCAGAGTTTTAAGGAGGCTGTACATCATTTCTTGATTGGCAAGACATAGTCCACGGCTTCACGTATTACAGTTCAGATTTCCCCAGCACATTTCTAGGCATCTTTTTCTAAAGTCCTAGTAATGCTGCCGTGCGTGCTCTTTGCCTGTTGTATTTTGTTTTTGTGAGATTTTTTAATTCCCACCAGCGCTGTTTGTCATTCTTGACCGTAGATGGCGGGATTGGGTTTTGTATGAAAAAAAAAAAAAAGGCAAACGGCCATATGTGACCCGGCACAGCATAATGAGGAATAACCCCATTTTTGAGATTTTGAGGTTTTCTAATGATGTGAAAGAGTATACCATTAGCTTTTAAATGATATCAAAATATAATATCCTCTAATACTTAAAATTTCCTAAAATACAAAAAAGGAAAATTGATTTGTGATCGAATTGTGAAGATACTTTAACTTCAGGCGTTGTTTACTCAAAAAGTGCTTTGGTGGGATATTCCTCATGTCGTTGTGACGGGTCACATATGTCCGCAGTCGGCCTCCGCAGCCTAAGCGTTCAGAGCAGGGCGCCCTCTGTAGTCTGCCCGATGACACGGTCCGGGGCCAGCCTACCGGCGTTGCATGGAACCCCGACTCCACCCCCGTGTCAGGCTTACCGATGTAAACAGGCGACGGGTAGCTCCACCAGACTGTGGTCAGCTGGTAGTGCACGAACTCAGCCTCGTGGAGGTCCCGGATGCTGACCAGGTGCGCGCCCATAGACACGCATGCGCTCTCGGCGTCAGTCCAACGTATCTGTAGGACAATTGTTATGGAACGCCAACAAAGAAAAATATTCAAAGTTAAGAATCGCCCTGTTCACAGCTCATTTCATGGCAAAGCAATTGATTTTTAACGTATCTCTTAAAGCTGATGGGAGAGTTGAAAGTTAGGAACTAATTAAGGGCCAGAGTTGCTACGGCTCAAAATCTTTTTTGAGGGTAGAATATTCTCTCCATAGGGTTAAGTGGAAGGTTTGCGGTGACACCATGTAATACCAACTCTCCTTCTTTTGAGACGGAGTGTAGCTTCAAAACAAGGCCACAAACCCTCAGGGCTAAGGAAAGTAGGAGATAGAGAGGGACTCAGGAAGGCTGGAGATAGAAATTGACATTCCCAGATTCGCCCAAAACAAGGCTATAAAGCCACTCAAGGTTAAGGGCTAAGGAAAGAAGGAGGTAGAGATGGACTCGGGAAGGCTGGAGATAGGAATTGACATTCCTCTTAAAAAAGGGCAAGATCGTAGGCAGGGGAAACACGAACCAGGAAGGGTATTCCAGAGAGAGGCAGAACGAGGGAAGAAGCTGTTCTGATACCTCTGTGTTCTACCGGTACCACAGTGTGCGGATGAGAGAAGGCAAGCAGGCTCTGAAAAGGGCCGGCATAATTATAACTCAACGTTTCGGGCAGTGTGTACTCTGCCCGTGGTCTGGAGACTTGATAATAGTGAGGTGGAAATGTTAAGCGTACATTTTCGCCGTTCCTGGAGGTGTTGAACCCGTAGCAGTGATGGTTGTAGTGGTACCAGTCCCCCGGGCAGGGGCCGCCCTTCGAGGAGTTGAGAGACCGACTCGGCCGGAAGGCCAGCGAGCGGTAGACGGCCTGGAAACCCCGCCCGACCCGGTCGCCCTCCAGCCCCGCGGCGTTTAGGTACACGGTGACGGCGTGCCGGCGGCTCCGCACGGGGCCGGCCGGCGGCGGGCTGGCGTTGCAGAGCGGCCCGGTCAGGGTGACTCCGGACCCCGCCGCCGCCGCCGTCGACCCCGACTCCCAGACCTCCACAGCACTGTCCGTGCCGCATTCGCCCTGGTAGCCGGTGTCGGGCACGTCGAAGTCCAGGAACCGGAGCTCCAGGTACTGGCCCGGCACCGTGCTCACCAACCACCGGCAAGACAGGGGGACCGCGTCGGCCCAGGGCTGGCGGGGGTAGAACGGCGAGGTAAGGTAGGCGGCGGGGGCCCGACATTCGGCTGCGCACCCGTCTGCTGCTCCGACGAGGCAGCCGGGGATATCTGGATAATTACAACAGGACCGTCATTGAGCTATGCTTGTACCCCGTAACTGTGACCCGGCACAGCGGCATGAGGTATATCCCACCAAAACACTTTTCGAGTAAGGTCTCTTGTCAAAAAGTTCATCGGTTGAGTATCGGTTGAATTCATCCGACCGATACAATTTCCCCCGGTAGAAAGCCGATTGTAGTCTGGACTCTGGGGTGAAAAATACACGATGGCTACCCGGTGGAAACGACATCGGACGGGTCAAATCATCCATACCCAACCGATGGTCTTTTTGACAAGAGTCCTAAACAACGCCTGAAGTCAAAGTATCTTCTCAATTCGATAACAAAACAAAAATTAGGATTACGGTTAGGTTTAGGTTTAGGATAAAGAGGGAAAAATCATTGAATTCGGTGGTCGAATTCGCATTCCCGCAAACCGCCATCTTTTCTAATGGCCTCGCAGACAC
Organism: Luidia sarsii; assembly: GCA_949987565.1. Classification (NCBI taxonomy): domain Eukaryota; kingdom Metazoa; phylum Echinodermata; class Asteroidea; order Paxillosida; family Luidiidae; genus Luidia; species Luidia sarsii. The sequence goes on along the minus strand of OX465120.1, from coordinate 1,947,963 downwards.
TGCGGGGGGTATGACGTCGCAACGGAAAACTCCCGCACGGGCCCGGACGGATGTACCCCTACTGCGTGCAGATATACACTCGCGAGCTGAACGATAGTGTACTGCCAGGCTTTCGAATTCCATGATTTTTCCCTCTTGATGAAACTCGTAGGTGAGTAGCACATAGGTAATTGTAGGTTGTTTTTAACACCCAATCAGATAAGCCAACATTTTTTTCTGGGTTTCATTCGCCTTTAAAGTCACGAAAGTCGAGTCCTAGTCGAAGTACGTGCCAACGGATTTCAAGTTCGATTCCGATGTATTTTGTTTGATTTCGTGACTCAAGTCAGAGTCCGAGTCCGAGTCATAGGGGGAAATGAGACTCGGATAAGAGTGTCGATTCTGTCCACGAGTTAAAAAAAAGGGGGGGTTCTCACCGAGAGACGTGTAGTTGGCATGGAAACCTACGCTCTCGCCTCCGGTATCCAAACGGACCTCCACCTTGTTCGTGTCCACTGTGAAACTTGCCGGCAGGCTCGTCTGTGACTTACTGAGGGAGTACTCCAGACGCGAACTCGGCATATAGTGCAAAATGATGAGCAAACTAAAAGAGACAGAGAGAGAGAGAGAGATACAGAGAGAAAGGGCAATACAAATAATCATTATAGAGACGTCGGTGAAGAAAGAGACAGACATATGTAGAGAGAGCCACAGAAAACCAATGGGACAGAGAGAGAGAATGAAAAAGACAAACGAAGAGAGGCAGAGAGAGACAGAGAGAGGCATAGAGAGACACTGAGAGACAGAGAGAAAGAGAGAGAGACAGAGAGACAGAGAGAGACAGAGAGACAGAAAGAGACAGAGAGAGACAGAGAGAGACAGAGAGACAGAGAGAAATAGAGAGACATAAAGAGACAGAGAGACAGAGAGACAGAGAGACATAGAGAGACAGAGAGAGACAGAGAAAGACAGAGAGAGACAGAAAGAGACAGAGAAAGACAGAGAAAGACAGAGAAAGACAGAGAGAGACAGAGAGACAGAGAGACAGAGAGACAGAGAGACAGAGAGAGACCCATTTAGACAGGAAGTTAGAAAGAGGAGATTAATTATAAAGTAACTTAACAATCACAGATGGTCGCTATAATGTATCATTTTTCGAGAGAGGCGGTTTCCGACCCGCGCATTGTGATTGGCCGACGCGTTAGCAAACTCTTGAGGGCGCACTGCTGTGAAACGCCCTCATGCTATCGGGCCGGCGGCGCACGCACCTGGACGTCTCTCCCAGGCTGAGGCTGGTGAAGGTGAGGTTGACGAAGGCGCCAGGTGCGAGCTCGATGGTCCAGGCGCAGTGCGTGAAGGGGGGAATCGCGCCGGCCGTCGCGTTGATCGTCCCCCTGGGGTCTCTCAGGCGGGGAGGGGTACCCCCGCACGTGGCCTGGCAGTGGTCGCCGCAGTCTGCGGACGAGAGAGACAGGAACGGTTGCGATCACAACCCTGCACAAGACCTCATAGGGAGACATTGAAACCACAATTAACCACACATGGTTTTTCCTGTGGGAGCAATAACAAATGTACATAGTGAGGCAGTGAGTTAATCTATAAACAATAACTGTAGGAGGTCTCAAAAAAGCAAAGCTTGTAGGTAAGAGACCCCCTAGCATAGAGTACTTTCACAATCATAACCGGCATTGAAATCACAATTAACCACACATGGTTTTCCTGTGGGAGGATAAGGGCCATGCACCAGGACATTCCACAGCGGGGTTTTTGTGGTGTCCTGTGGTATGTGAGCCTACACCCCTGCGGGCACTGTGGTAAATTGTGGTATACAGTGTGTGTCCCGTGTGGGAGGTGCAAAGAGTTAGGGTTAACGGTACCCTAGCGAGACACTCGACATGAGGGAGACATTTCACTGTCCCCTAAATTCCCAAATACCTTAAGTGATATACCAAAATGTTGCAAACTGCTGACTGACTAAAATTACCCAAAATGTTAATCTCACAATTTGGTGGGCCTGACGTTTCGATCCTAGCAGGACCTTTGAGAAAATGTTGATTGTCCGGAAACTGGGCACATTGCAAAATGGTGTACCCTCCCTCCCTCCCTTACAAACTTCCACATGAGGAAGTGATTTCTCGAATTTTAAATGTCCGGAAACTGGGCACTTTGCAAATGGTGTAGCCTCCCTTCCCTCCCTTACATACCTCCTGATGAGGAAGTGATTTCCCAAATTTGGAATGTCCGGAAACTGGGCACTATGCAAATGGTGTACTCTCCCACCATTACAAACTTCCCGATAAGTATTTTCTCAAAACTAATTTGAAATTCCCTGAAACTGGACACTATGCAAATGATTCCACCCCCCCCCCCTCTTTCGTCGTCCCAGGGTCGGCTGATGATGTACTGCTTATGGAGGAACGGGCTTTTGAGTCACAGTGTTTTTCACTTTTGTTCCTCCTGGCCATCTTAGATTGGATTGTCCTTACTCTGCTTGTTTACTCCTTCCCTCTTACCCTCCTGCCCAATCTCTTCCCCTCACCCCCAGTCCTTGCCCCATCTCTTCCCCTTCTCATCCTGACCTATCACATCTCTGATACATGTGCATAATATTCTCCTTGTTTGGTATTTATTCATCAATATTTATCTCCCATCTTTAATTTCCATGATATAGACTGTATGACCTTTCTCACCCTGAATGTACTTCTTGTTTGTTTTCCTGGGCCGAATAAAATAACAATAATAATAATAATAATAATAGGTGATATACAAAAATGTTGCAAACTGCTTACTGACAAAAATTACCAAAATGTTAATCTTAAAATTTAGTGGGCCTGACGTTTCGATCCTAGCAGGACCTTTGAGAAAGGTCCTGCTAGGATCGAAACGTCAGGCCCACTACATTTTAAGAATGATGATAATAATAACAATAATAATAATCGAAAGGATTGCTACGTCAAAATATGGCAAAGCGATCACATTGACAGTGGAGAGTATTCTTTTCGGGGAAGGTGATACACATAAGGACTACCGGTATTTAAATAGCCTAATTTACATCGGTAAACAAACAGTGAACCGTTTCAAATATGGCAAGTATTCTAATCTTGTCTTTCTTTTTGAACAAGAACTTAGGATCGGTCATATGAAGTGAGATGTCTGCTAATTTGTGGCGTGTTAATTAGTTGATTGAGCAGAAGATTAACTGTACTTTGTAATTTAATTAAGTATTCATTGAATAAAACAGAAAAAGAAAAAGAAAAAAAAGAATGCTCACCCACGGTGGTGAAGACAAACTCGAGCCCGCCCGCCTGTCGCACGTCCAGTCCGGTGGGCTCCGAGTCCACGACCAGCTCCACCGCGTGCGACTGGGACACCAGCCCGCCGGGCGGAGTGTCCGAGGTCCGGCAGAAGGAGCCCCGGTAAGTCCGCGTGCCGTGGCCGCCGTTAACGTTCCGGTCGAACACCGAGAATCTCACCTGGCAACCGCTCTCGACCGTCCGAAAGCTACTGAACCTGTTCAGTTCAGTTTGGGTTTATTTTCCAGTTATTCAACAATAATATTGCAATAACACATGTACATAGTGATCCACTATGAACATCTAAACCGTGGAAAAGGGGTGAAAATGTCATTTCGACGTGAAACTTAAAAGTCACTATGTTTTCACGGTGCATTTTAAAGTGAAGTCACCGTGAAAATAATCGCTTCTCTGACTTGATAAGGACATCGTCAGGTCACTAAAGAGACCGTGAACAAAAATGAATATCTAGGGTGGTAAGCTCCAGCCTTGAGGGATAGCTAATTCAATTACCAGTAGGAACCACCAGCCCCCATATAGGTACTGTATGATGTTCTTGTACCTGTCACTCCCAGATACTTCTAAATTGCCTCTAGCCATTTACCACCAGAAATGTGGCCTTGAAGACCACTGCGGAAAACACCTTGAAAATGACTTGGCTAACTGTGTGCCATGAAATAGGGATGAATACACGGTGAATTTTCTTTTTGACATGTTCACACTATTTTCACCGTTTAGATGTTCATAGTGTGAGGCAGTGAGCTAATCTATAAACAATAACTTCAGCCTAGAAGGTCTGAAAAAAGCAAAGCTTGTAGGTAAAAGACCCCCTCATATAGAGTACTTACACAATCATTATTAAGCATAACCGGCATTGAAACCACATTATTAACCACACATTGTTTTTCCTGTGGGAGGATAAGAGCCATGCACCACGACATTCCACAGCGTGGTTTTTTGATCTGAATCCTCCTTACGGGATCAATTGGTTTGCATGGTGGAAACAATTATTATTAATTGGTTTGCGGTGACACCATGTTTATCATCTCTTTTGAGACTGAGTGTGGCTCTGAAAAGAGCCGGTGACTCAACGAGGAAAGATCCTCCACACTTCAACGGTCACGACCACAACTTTTGGCGGGAAGGATCCTCCATGCTTCACCGCTCCTCCAAGCCATACAAAACCCCTGATGATAGTTGGAATCCAGCAGTCTCCTGACGACGAGCAGAGTACACACTCCTCGAAACGTTGAGTCACCGGCTCTTTTCAGAGCCACACAGATCAGTCTCAAAAGAGATGATAAACATGGTGTCACCGCAAACCAATTAATAAGGATCAATTTGTGTAAACGCAGCTAGCGCAGGAGTCTCCCGTCACCGCTGCGCTCCCATTATACCTGAACACCTGATGATCCTCCGCGACGAAGAGGTAGGTCACGTTCGAGATTTTGCCCGGGGGGTAGGGCGGGTAGTGCCACTGTCTGACCATCCCGAAGCTCGCGTTGCCTCGCGTCGACTGACCGGTACTGTTCCCGAGAGTCTGATACTCTGCACGGAGTCCAAGAGAAAGATAAAACAAAAACCAAGATCGCAGATTTAAAAACAATCAAATCCAGATGCCACGACCCAAATGCAAAACTCCCAAAATTCTGCACAGGTCGGGCAGTATGTATACACTGCTCATTTCACACAATATCTATCCTGTTTGATTTTTTTTCGCCTCTCGTGGATGAAAACTCATCGTGTGCGGCGACTTGAGCTACGTGCTGAGCACAAAAATCACTAACTGGCCAATGAAAGCGCACGCTCTGTTCACGTGATGGCTTCCAAAAAATAGATTAGCAACAGGATCAGATATTGGTCTCACGCCCTCTTGAGGCAGAAATCTCACCACAAGTTCAGCGCGCACGAGAGCTACGTGCTGAGCTAACGACCTCGAGAGAATTTTCGCTCAGCAGATAGCTCTCGTGCGCGGCTGCCATTACAGTTGTCTTCATTTCACCGTGGTTTATTTTGTAGATAGAGACCGATATAAACAAAAAGAAGGGGAGATTATGGCTACGGCTGCCAGTGGGGAAGTTCTGTAGCCTAGGCTGAGCTTTCCCCAAATAAGCTGTCGCTGCCCCTATAGCAATAATACAGCCATAGACGTAGCCGCATGTTGGACCGGCGTTAGGAAGCCCGCGTACCGACTACGCAGACGTAGGGGAGAAGGGTGCTGCAGTTCAGGGTGACGCTGCCCGCTGGTTCCCCGACAACGACGGCTTGGCAGCCCTGCGAGCCGGGCACCAGCCGACCGGAAGTGACGTTCTGGTTTGGATCACGGGCCCACGTGAAGTTGAAAGGTGCACTGAAGTTGTTCTGAGTGGAGGGAGGAACAAACAAAAACAAACCAATGAACAAGAAGACAGACGTTCTCATCACGTGGTGATTCTCAAAGATTCAGAGGGGTCGACGTTCCTATCCTAAAAATCGTAAATAGGACTGACGGCCTTTTTTGAAAGCCAGACTGGTCACACTGCACGAGCTATTGACCGCTCCGAAACAAATTGTTAAGACTACAATTGTTGTTAAGACTACAATTTTTTTTAAGACTGCATTTTTTGTTAAGACTACAATTTTTGTTAAGACTGCAATTTTTGTTAAGACTACAATTTTTGTTAAGACTACATTTTTTGTTAAGACTACAATTTTTGTTAAGACAACAATTTTTGTTAAGACTACAATGTTTGTTAAGACTACAATGTTTGTTGAGACTACAATTTTTGTTAAGACTACAATTGTTGTTAAGACTACAATTTCTTTTAAGACTACAATTTTTGTTAAGACTATAAACTAAAATTGTTTAGACTATAGAAAAATAGTGGCTTTTTTTCCATTTGACTAACACCAGGCAAACTGCCTTATAATTATGTCCACTAGGATCGAAATGTTAGGCCACTAACTACAATTTTGCATTTTACCACAGGTCCAACGGGTTGGTAAGCAGCAAGCAGCAGACTGACATGTTTTTGTTTTTGATGACAAAATAATAATAAAGCATTTTCGGACAGTGTCCGAAGGCCACAGTCTGAGGAAGAGGGGGGAGTTTCCATGGTAACGCAAATGATGCTGCCTTTGAGAGAGTCCCTTAGATTGGCAATTTCAGTTATTTCGTTACTTCACTTCATACTTAATGAAGATTTCTCTATTCTAATTAGCAAAGAAAACAGTCAGTTTTCTGAGCTTGGCGAAGATGGTTTGTATCCAAACGTTAGATGGCACTGCAAGAGCTACTGTCCAATTGAGCGCAGAAAGTAAAAAAAAAACACCATTAAGCAGAATGTTTCAGCTAAATTTGGCAGAAGTAGCTTTTACCGTTTCCTAGGTAATCAGCTGATCATGCCATAATGCTTTATCTGTGGACTTTTTGTCGATAAGAACAACAAGAAAACAAGAAAACAAAAAATCTGAAGAAAAAGAAATGAATTTTTCTGCTTCGCAAAAAAAATAATTCTGGAGTGCGAGAGTCGAGTCGGACGGAAAGAGGCTGGTGGTCCCACCGTACTGTCGGTTCTTTTACCCAGAACTCCGAGGTGGATTCGGGAAGGCGAGTGCCGGCGACCTCGCCGGGGCAGTCGGCGTAAGCATCGGCCCAAGTTGCCGTCCCCAGCCCGGTCCGATAGCACCATCTGTCCCGCTGAAGCCACTTCTCGTCCCCGTGGTCATCCAAATACGAGCAGATCGCTGTGTGTGAGGGGGGGTGAAGGAAGATCCAAATACAAGTCAATTTGAAACCAAAAAAAATTGGCAAAGAAAATGTTGAATGGACTGAGATTTTAACCCCGTGAACTCTGGTTTTCCGCACCAGGCGTTCTTACCATCTGAGCGATCCAGCCCTTAGATGGTGGCCTTCCCTAATAGTCAACTAGTCTTTGGCACACCAGCACTCTTACCATCTTAGCTATCCAGCCCTTAGATGGTGGCCTTCCCAAATAGTCAACTAGTCTTTGGCACACCAGCGTTCTTACCATCGGAGCTATCCAGCCCTTAGATGGCGGCCTTCCCTAATAGTCAACTAGTCTTTGCCGAGGTGTGGGGGCGCCAGTCAGAAGCAATTCAATCATTAACTGCCGTATATCTCCAGGGATCACACCCCCACTTTCATTCAGATTCAAACAACCAATTGTTTGTAAACCTGGCTCCGGCCGGGGATCACACAAAGTGGATGCAACTTTCTAAATTCAACAAAAAAAACTGTTATTTCTTACAAGCTGGTTTGTTCCATTAGCCTTAGAGACCTCTGAATTTTAACGTTCCAGTTCTCTTCCATCTGAGCTACCCAGTCCTTAGATGGTAGCCTTCCCAAAATCAATGACCGCGCGCACGCCAAACTCTTAGTGAGAAGGAACGCGCGCACGCCCGTGGAAAACTATGATTGGTTGGCAGCTCGCTTGCCCACCAATTTAATCAAGTGCATGCGCTAGGTCTAACTTGCATATTTCATGGGAAAGGTCCATTTTGGTCCTGAATGGACAGAAAGAGTTTTCCTAACTTCTGGGAAACGCTGTCCAGCTTAACATAAAACGAATCTCGATGTCATGATTCCGATATTATTGGGAAAAACAGAGTTGAATTCTGGTTTCCTTAATACATTTTTTTTTGCAAACTGGTCACTTACTAAACTGACCTGCAATACATAAATCTCAAAGTCAGAGGGCCTGACATTTCGATCCTAGCAGGACCTTTCTCAAAGGCCTTTCTCAAAAGGTCCTTACGAAAGATCCTTTGAGAAAGGTCCTGCTAGGATCGAAACGCCAGGCCCTCCAACTGTTGAGATTTTGGTTTCAAAGAGGATAGGTTTGAGATTCTGATGTCGCCATTAACGTACGGAAGCATTGCCTTTCTTGGCCCCGATCCAGAACGAAGCCATTTGGACAGGTGCACTGGTACCCGCCCGGATAGTTGAAGCAGCCGTGCGAGCATCCATGGTTCCCGGCACACTCATCCAAATCTTCAGCACAGGAGTGAATGGGAACAAAAAATAATAATGACAGCATCAGCCTGAATCGGTGACATTTTGAAGCCAATCTTAGGGGACCTTCTTCAATGTGCGGAATCTGTCGACCATTTCCAGACTTGCATTAATTTGGGTTCACAGACTCCGTGCCGTTGTGATCGGGCCAATTAACGCGTTGCAAACTCTTGAGGGCGCACTATTGTGAATCGCCCGACTTGGGAACTGACACAAGGCGGCCCCTGGGCCGTGACGTCAAACACGGGGTGCCGCTTTTACCATAGCCACACTCCTCAGCAGTGGACGTTTGTTGTATGCAACTTCGCCCAAAACAAGGCTATAAAGCCACCCAAGGTTAAGGGCTAAGGAAAGAAGGAGATAGAGAGGGACTCAGAAAGGCTGGAGATAGGAATTGACATTCCCAGATTCGCCCAAAACAAGGCTATAAAGCCACTCAAGGTTAACGGCTAAAGAAAGAAGGAGACAGAGAGGGACTCAGGAAGGCTGGAGGTAGGAATTGACATTCCCAGATTCGCCCAAAACAAGGCTGTAGAGCCACTCAAGGTTAAGGGCTAAGGAAAGAAGGAGACAGAGAGGGACTCAGGAAGGCTGGAGATAGGAATTAACATTCCTCTTAAAAGATCGTAGGCCGGGGGAAACCAGGAAGGGAATTCCAGAGAGAGGCAGAACGACGGAAGAAGCTGTTCCGATAACTCTCCGTTCTACACCTTTTGACGGATTGAGTGTGTGGGTGAGAGGGGGCAAACGGCCTGGTTGCTCGCTTAAACGTCCTGAGTGGGAGGCAAAGTCTGCAAGAGCAGAGGAACACCTTCCAAGGTGAGCTCTTTTTTTTCAGAGCCACACTCCTCCTCAAAAGAGACGGCGATGTTACATAGTTTCACTGCAATCGCAAACACTTCGCAAACCTTGGCCGACCAAGGTGGGTAGGTCAGGCGAGCGAGTCGCTATCTGAAGCAAGCAAGGGGGTCGGTATACGATCTGACTCACCGTACTGGCAGATCGTGCCCCGGTCCCCGGCGGGCGAAGAAGGCTCGCAGGACTGCAGCGACCAGCCGTGGGGCTCGTCCCTGGCCGCCGCGGTGCAGTACGAGCCCGGCTCGGCGTCGAGACGCTCGACGAGGTCCCCGAGGGACGACGAGGTGGGCGTCGGGCGGGACCCGTCCGCCCAGGAGTGACGCGCGCCCGCCGCCGGCCCACTCTCCACCGCGACCGTCAGGCCGATCAGGTAGGAGGAGCGCGACAGCTCGTACCCTGCCCCTGCCCCTGCCCCGGCCCCGGCCCCGGTCTCGGCCTCGGCAAAGAAGCTCCCGAGGAGTGTGTCGTCGTGCACCACCACGGGCGTTGACCCGTGCCCGACGATCTGCCCGCAGGCGTCCCCGTAGTCGGCTTCGACGGAGTCCAGGCAAAAGCCTCGCATTTCCTGGCCTCTCTCGCTGCAAAGCTCCCCAAATTCTGATAAAAAAAAGGGAACCAGAGAGCACCGTTAGCAAAGTCCCCAATTGCCCCTTGGACATGCCGAATTTCAGGAGGATCCCTGGGGCATAATGAACATCTAAGTCGTGAAAATGGGGTGAAAATGTCATTTGGCGGTGAAAAGAAAAAATCACAGTGTTTTCACCCCTATTTCATGGCACAGCGTCATTTTCATGGTGTTTTCACCAGCGGTCTCCAAGGCCACATTCCTGGTGGTAAATGGCTAGAGGCAATTTAGAAGTATCTGGGAGTGACAGTTACAAGGACACCATACAGTACCTCTATGGGGGCTGGTGGTCCCTACTGGTCATTGAATTAGCCATCCCTCAAGGCTAGAGCTTGCCACCCTAGATATCCACGGTTTTTTTCACGGTCTCTTTAGTGACCTGAAGATGTCTTTATCAGGTCAGAGGTGATTATTTTCACGGTAAAGTCACTGTAACATGCACCGCGAAATCACAGTGATTTTTTAGTTCCACGGCGAAATGACATTTTCACCCCTTTTTTTCATGGCTTAGACGTTCATAGTGTATACGGCGTGTTAGTGGTTGAATGCTTTTGATATGTATACGTAAGAGATATAAGTCATACGCATGACATATATGATGTTTTGCCATCCCCCTAATACAGCTTCGTAGGAAAGCTAGCGAACGGAGGGAAATTATACACAAAATCGAACCAATGGTTTCGCTCTACTTGATGTCGACCTCACCTGCTACTGGGCAGCCCACGATTTCGAGTCTGATGCCCGGGTAGACTGAGCTCCAGGTGTCTGGTTCCAGACGCAGTCTGTCCGCGATGAAGGACCTGTTCAGCGCGTGGTGTGTGACCGCGTACGGGGAGCGCTCGACGTGGAAAAGCTGTCGTCCAAACACCAGCGACCAGCATAAAATACCGCAATTGAAGAAATCACAGTCGTATAATTACCACGAAGGCAGGTATAGATTAACTTACGTCTATGGAACCCTGATTTGGAAACAATACTGGCTCTTTAAAAAGTCACAGGTTTTACGAAATATATTTAGAGATATTTCCCAGAGTCAGAGTCACAGGCATAGCCAGGCACAGAGCCAGAGCAAGAACCAGCGATAGAGCCAGCGCCAGAGCCAGAGCCAGAGCGAGAACCAGAGCCACAGCCACAGCCACAGCCACAGCCACAGCCACAGTCAGAGCCAGAGCCAGAGCCAGAACCAGAACCAGAGCCACAGCCACAGCCACGGCCACAGCCACAGCCACAGTCAGAGCCAGAACCAGAACCAGAACCAGAACCAGAGCCAGAGCCAGAGCCAGAGCCAGAGCCAGAGCCACAGCCACAGCCACAGCCAGAGTCAGAGCAAGAACCCGAGCCAGAACCAGAGCAAGGTCAAGAGCCAGAGCCAGAGCCAGAGCCAGAGCCAGAGCCAGAGCCAGAACCCGAGCCAGATCAAGAGCAAGAGCCAGAGCAAGAGCCAGAGCCAGAGCCAGAACCCGAGCCAGATCAAGAGCCAGATCAAGAGCAAGAGCCAGAGCAAGAGCCAGAGCCAGAGTCAGAGCCAGAATCCGAACCAGAGCCAGAGCCAGAGCCAGAGCCAGAACCAGATCCAGATCCAGATCCAGAGCCAGAGCCAGAGCCAGATCCAGAGCCAGAGCCAGAGCCAGAATCCGAGCCAGAGCCAGAGCCAGAGCCAGAGCCCGAGCCAGAGCCAGAGCCAGAGCCAGAGCCAGAGCCAGAGCCCGAGCCAGAGCCAGAGCCCGAGCCAGAGCCAGAGCCAGAGCCAGAGCCAGAGCCCGAGCCAGAGCCCGAGCCAGAGCCAGAGCCAGAGCCAGAGCCAGAAATAGAACCAGAGCCAGAGCCAGAACCAGAGTCAAAGCCAGAGACACAACTAGAACCAGGAGCACAACTAATCAGTCGCACGCCCCGACCCTCCATTCGAGACACGCGCAGCCTTTATAATAATTAGCAGCGAAAACAAACCATCGGCACGCCGCCGCTGTCCCGGTAGACCTCCCAGTCCGCGGTGCCCGCCTCGGCGGCGGCGGCGTCCTCCGAGGAGTGGAGCAGTCGGAGCCCGTCCACCCAGGCCGAGTACTGGAGCCTCCGGCCGGCCTGCAACTCCAGCCCCGTCACGGTGTGCCGCCCGGGCAGCTCCACCTGGAGCCAGGCGCCCCGGGCGGACGGGCCCAGGAGCCAGCCGCAGGTAGACGGGCCCGCCCAGCGGTGGAGGCGGGGCGTGGGCCGGTCCGGGTCGGCCTCGCCGTCCGGCGGGTCGGGCCACGCCGGGCCCGGGGCGAGGCGGTCGAGCTGGGAGGTGAGCCGGGAGTCGGCGATCTCCCCGCTGGCGATGCCGAGGCGTCGGACGCACCCTGCAATAAGTCGGGTTTCAAAAGCGCAGGGAAAATTCGTCACAACTCACGCGTACACACGGCAATGTGGCAGACTGCTCAACGACTTGAATGACCGAAATGTCAAATCTGAAGAGAATTTTAGGGAATCCGTAGGCAAACACGCACTCTAGCTAGTGGCTACCATAGACTCGTGTGCAAGGTGAATCCTTAGCCAAACACACACATCTATGGGGATTCCAAGTAGCCGCTAGCTAGAGGCTACCATAGACTCGTGTGTAAACTGAATCCGTAGCCAAACACACGTTTAAGGGTATTACCTGCAGCCCATAGCTAGTAGTTTACCATAGACTCGCGTGCAAACTGAAGCCACAGCCAAACACACGCGTCTTAGGGTATTACCTGCAGCCGCTAGCTAGTGGCTACCATAGACTCGTGTGCAAACTAAATCTGTAGCCAGATAGACACGCGTGTAAGGGCATTACCTGTAGCCGCTAGCTAGTGGCTACCATAGACTCGCGTGTAAACTGAAGCCACAGCCAAACACACACGTCTAAGGGTATTACCTGCAGCCGCTAGCTAGTGACTACCATAGAATCGTGTGCAAACTGAAGCCACAGCCAAGCACACGCATCTGTGGATTGCATGTGCGTTGTTTTAACTCCATAGATCCCTGTGCTATCTAAAGCCATATACCAAGAGGCTATGTAGAACGATTGCAGCCGCTAGCCAGTCGCTACCAAAGACTCGTGCGTGAACCGAAGCAATAGCCGGCAGGACCGACATGAGGAATATCCCACAAAAACACTTTTCCAGTAAACAACGCCTAAAGTCAAAGTATCTTCTCAATTCGATTAAAAATCAATTTTCTTTTTTTTGGTATTTTCGGAAAGTTAATGTATTGGAGGATTTCATGTCCAAAGAATTTTTCCGAAATCCGTCTCTAAATGTAAAAAAAAACACGAGGATTTCGGGGGAGTGTTTGTGTACTGTTTTCATGAAAATATAAAGTTCCTGCCTTTTTGAATGGCCGCTTTCGAGGATTTAGACTGGTGCTGCTATATTGTGTCTTGTACTAAATGAACGAGCGAAGTTTGCCCGGAAATAATTTGGATATCATTTGAAAGCTAATGGTACACTCTTCCACATCATTAGAAAATCTCAAAATCTCAAAAGTGGGGGTTATTCCTCATTATGATGTGCCGGGTCACATATTGGCAATACCTGACTTGGATGGACAGCCGAGGAGCTCAATGCGCATGCACAGATTGCTCGTGGGCTCCGCGGGGCGTATTTCCACGTGTTCGCACACGACGGGCGCCTGCAGGGTTGTCATGGTGACGAAGCCACTTGACGCACTGCCACCAATCACCTACGACCAAACCAAAGACAAGCGGATCACCGACAAAATGTGACCCGGCACAGCGACATGAGGAATGTCCCACCAAAACACTTTTCGAGTAAACAACGCCTAAAGTCAAAGTATCTTCTCAATTCGATTATTATTTTTTTTTTTTGTATTTTCGGAAAGTTAATGTATTGGAGGAAAATAATGTTGATTTCATTTGAAAGCTAATGGTACCCTCTTTCACATCATTAGAAAATCTCAAAATCTTAAAAGTGGGGGTTATTCCTCATTATGATGTGCCGGGTCACAAATTAGGATGGCCTGGTGTTTCGATCCTAGCAGGACCCTTCTCAAAGGCAGAATTGATACAAGGACTGAAACAAATAGGAAGTGGAGGAACAACAGGGACATGGATGACAGACAGAGGACAAAGGGGATAGCCGGTAGGGTGAGATCAAAGGCAAGGGCAGGGGTTTGGGTAGGGGTTAAATCAATGAGGCTTTGCCCGGTTCGACGTGATCAACACAGTGCTCAGTGCTTTGTCCGATGCCTGATGGAAAACATAGGCCTACATTCAGCCCGGGCGGGATTCGAACCCGCGATTTCCTGCTTTCTAGAGCAGTCTTAATTTTAACCACTTGACCACCGAGCTGGTCGAAATCGTGTGGCGGATTCGAATAATCATTGTACAGTGGTGGGTACCGCTAAACAGAAACGGAAAGCACATTAAAAATGGCTGTACTAACCTGACTGCTCGCATTCTTAACAATGTTGTAGCCATACGAGCTCCCGTGCCCTTCCTGCGAACAACTGACGTTCACGTGGGGCATCGCAGCAGCATTGCCGCAGCCCTGGACGACCACGCCGGTCAACGCGTGAGGGCGCCCCAGCTCCAGCCTGACAAACGGAGACGAGTCTTGAGGATCGGGAGCCCATCCTACCGCCGCGCCTAAGCGGAAGGCGCCGAAGGGGCGCAGGCGCAGACGCGCGGTCCCGTAGCCCTGGCTGCTGTCGCTAGAGGTCGCTATGTTGTCGTCCGGAATCTGGCCCGTTGTCATCCCCAAAGTGCCTCCGCACGCTGTGGTAACGCGAAGACAGAGAGGAAAAAAACAAAAACAGGGACACTGAAGTGGCCACGGAAAATCTGCATGAAAATCCTAGATAAATAAAATCAGATTGCCAGCCAAATTTCTACTTGTATCCTAAACAAAGCACCCAATATTTGAAAACAAGTTGAATGTGACAATTACCAAATGAGGAATGTGCACAATATTTGAACGTTTGCTTGGTGGAAGGTTTGCGGTAATACGACGTAACACTTCTCTTTAATACAAGAAGAAGTGTGGCTCCGAAAAGAGCCGGTAACTCAACGTTTCGGGTGGTGTGTACTCTGCCCGTCGTCAGGAGACTATTACAACATTCTAAATACTCCCATTGCAATTCGAAATTGAATTTTATTATTTTTTTCACAAACATATTCCAACTAACATTCCAGATAGCCGTATTAGGGATGCACTATACGCCATCATGAAAGGCACGACTTATTCGAGGCGAGTTCGAAGCACATTCTAAGCATCCGAGCGGAATTTAGTCGCGATTGGTCCCGTATACTTTGGGCGCATCGCTCTTCGCCTGACGACTAGTCGTTAGTCGCGAGGACGTCGGCGAAGTCGCGACCGCCCGGTCTATACCCAGGCCTACCTGTGTCCCTGCACCCGATCGCCTCCATGCGCAGCGCGATCTGCCCTCTCCACTTGGTGGGATGGACCCGCAGGTATCGCGTGTACAGCGGCATGTCGAAAAGGACGGCAACCTCGCATATGGAATCTGTATTCGCAGGGAACGTCTGTCGAGACAACACATGAGTTTGCTGTGACACCATAATTTATACATCATCTTTTAAGCTAAGAGACCCTTTGATACTGTCCTCCTTTGATCCCTTCCCTACTGCTTGCCCTTCCCTTTGATCTCACCCTGGTCTGTCTACCAGCTTTCCTCCTTTGATCCCTTCCATACTGCTTGCCCTTCCCTTTGATCTCACCCTGGTCTGTCTACCAGCTTTCCTCCTTTGATCCCTTCCCTACTGCTTGCCCTTTCCTTTGATCTCACCCTGGTCTGTCTACCAGATTTCCCTCCTTTGATCCCTTCCCTACTGCTTGCCCTTCCCTTTGATCTCACCCTGGTCTGTCTACCAGCTTTCCTCCTTTGATCCCTTCCCTACTGCTTGCCCTTCCCTTTGATCTCACCCTGGTCTGTCTACCAGCTTTCCTCCTTTGATCCTTTCCCTACTGCCTGCCCTTCCCTATGATGTCATCCTGGTCCGTCGATCAGCTTTCCTCCTTTAATCCCTTCCCTACTGCTTGCCCTTCCCTTTGATCTCACCCTGGTCTGTCTACCAGCTTTCCTCCTTTGATCCCTTCCCTACTGCTTGCCCTTTCCTTTGATCTCACCCTGGTCTGTCTACCAGTTTTTCTCCTTTGATCCCTTCCCTACTGCTTGTCCTTCCTTTTGATCTCACCCTGGTCTGTCTACCAGCTTTCCTCCTTTAATCCCTTCCCTACTGCTTGTCCTTTCATTTGATCTCACCCTGGTCTGTCTACCAGTTTTCCTCCTCTCATCCCTTCCCTACTGCTTGCCCTTCCCTCTGATCTCACCCTGGTCTGTCTACCACCCTTACTCCCAGCCCACCACTTTCAGAACCGGTTGAGACGTCCTAAATGAGTGGGATTTTGTTTTCATATAATTATTTCGTCCGCCTTATTTGGCACTCCCCTCTCACCTTTGGTACAGCAGATCCGTTCTCCCTGACCGTGGCCTCGTACAGGCCCACCTTGTCCCAGAGACCGTTGACGGGATCGTGAGTGACCAGGACCTGAATCTCCTCCACCCAGTAGCGACCCGCCTGGCTCTCCTCCCTTCCGCCTCCTTGGACGAGAAGCCCGACTATCTTCATCACCTCCTGCAGCAAAGGAACAGAACATGGTCACGGTATTTCACTATTACAGAAATTTCAAAAAGTTCAATTATTATATTATTGTTAGGCCGTGTCCGAATGCATTGACTGTTTGTGAAAATGATGTTGTTATTCCATTCAGTGACACCGCAAAAATGTTAAAGAAAAATGTTAAAGAGAACTTTGACGGACCGGGATTTGAACCCGAGACCTCTGGTTTTGCGTACCAGCGCTCTTCCCATCTGAGCTATCTAGCCCTTAGATGGCGGCCTCCCTAAATAGTGAACTAGCGGGATGGGGCGCCAGTCAGGAATAAGGCCGTGTCTGAAACGGGCTTCCAGAGCTACGGCTAGGGCTATTGTCTTCGCATCTCCGTGTATTTCCAATAGGGGGAAGACCTAGACCTAGCTCTAGACGCTCGTTTCGGACACGACCTCATTCAACCATTCCATTCAACCATTTGCGTTGCAAACTCTTGAGGGCGCACTATTGTGAAACGCGCGGGCAACTTACCAGGAAGTCGATTTGCAGGTAGGGCCGAACCTCGACGGAGCTCCCGGAGGGGCGTGGCATCCAGGAGGCGTTGCCGTTCAGGCGCCCCGCCCAGGGGGCGTGGTCTGCGTCCGAGAAGGAGGAGGCGGTGATCTGGCGGTCCTCGATTAATCTCGCCTCCATGCCCATCGGTAGCTGGCAATCTGTAACGATGACACGAATGGATGAAGTACAATGACTTTGCATTTGAAATGGGATTACCCCTTTTTCCGACACATCAAAACCCTTTTCCAAAACCCGGCTTAGGCTTCGGCTCCGGCTTCGTCCCTATTTCCCAAAAGCCGAAAACACAGGTTGGAGTTCTTTGCTGAAGTTGAAACTTCGGATTTTTTTTTTTCAAAGCGTAGTGTAGCATTCAAAACCGAAGCCAAAGGCCTCCAATTTCCATGCCTTGTACTTCAAAATGAATGAAAGAAATGGAGACGAAGCCGGAGCCTGAGCCTAAGCCGGGTTTTGGAAAAGAGCCCTGCTGATTAGCTATAGACAACATTACGGGCAATTCAGAAGAGTGCGCCCTCAAGAGTTTGCCACGCGTTGGCCAATCACAATGAGCGGAATCTGCCCTCCCAAACTCTTGAGGGCGCATTGTCCTGAATTGCCCGTATTTCTCGAGATTCGACCTATTGTCATCGCTGCCATTCCTGTTGCCGTCGTCATTGCGGTCGTTGTGCTGGTCTTCCGAACGAGCGTAATTACCTGTTTTTGAGTCGTAGATGTCCAAAGGCTCGCACATTCCTGAGACAAAATGGAATGAAGAAACAACCCTTTCATCGTCTGATTAAAGCAATATTTTTCTTCTGGGGTGCATAGACTTGTGGAGTGAAATGAACAAAGATTTTGTGGAGTCGGTGAAATGTACCGCCTCGTTTCAACGTTGTTTATTGCCTAGTGCTGTCAGTGTGTGGACTTCCTTGGACGGTGATACCTGTGCAGCTGACAGTGTGCATACCTTCAAGTCTAGGGCCAACAGGCTTCGTAGGTCTTGCTGATGCTGTTACTTTTTCTGTCATTCTCTGTTGTCTGCTGTTTTGTTTCTGTCTCGTCGACGCTTTAGGCGTGTTGGGGTTGCCCTTGGGGCAACTCATAGTGATCAACACTCTTCCAACATTACCTAATTCGTCTCAATGAATAATGATGTATTTCTCCGGTTTTTCGGCCATTTACTTGGAACAGGGATGAGAAAAATAGAGACAAAACCGGAGCTTGAGCCCAAGCCGAGTTGTGACGAAAGGTCCGGCTATGTCTCGTTAAACAGCATGGTGGGCAAACCACATTTTAGCCTATCATTTTATTAAGTAGGTTTGCGGGAACACCATGTAGACACTTCTCTTTCGAGAAGGAGTATGGCTCTGAAAAGAACCGGTAACTATAAACTTAAATGTGACCCGGCACATCATAATGAGAAATAACCCCACTTTTGAGATTTTGGTATTTTCTAAAGATGAAAGAGTGTACCATTAATTTTCAAATGATGTAAACATTTCCTCCAATACATTAACTTTCCGAAAAAAAAAAAAAAAAATATATGTATTTTTTATCGAATTGAGAAGATACTTTGACTGTAGGCGTTGTTTACTCGAAAAGTGTTTTGGTGGGATATTCCACATGTCGCTGTGCCGGGTCACCAATGTGCAAAGCTTTACAGTGCCCGTTGAGGGGATTTTAGACGAGACGTTGACTTCGATGGCGTTCGGCCTCTCCTCCGAACTCACCCGAACCCTGCCGCTCGTACAGGTCGGAGTGCGGCCGCTCCACTCGGGTCAGCTCGGAGGGCCTCGCCGCCCACAGCCAGCAGGAGCGCCGGAAGGTGTCCACCGAGACCAGGCGGCAGGCGTTGGCGTGGTGGGCCAGGCAGGCCGACAGGCAGGCCTGCACCGAGAAGTTCCCGGGGCTCGGGAACGGGACCGCCACCGCCACCGCCACCGCCGCCGCCCGGCTCTCGTCGACGCCCCGGGAGATGAACTGGCGAAACTCGCTGGTGGGGAACTTGTCGTGGCCTGTTTTTTTTTTTTTTTTTTTTTTTTTTTTGGGGGGGGGGGTTGTGGGAGAGCATTATCAGAAAACCCTTATCCATCACCGCAGGTCTCATTGTAAACAAAAGTGACTGGGAAGAGTAATGCAGTAGTAGGGAAGGGACCACATGAGGAAAGCTGGTAGACAGACCAGGGTGAGATCAAAGGGAAGGGCAAGTAGTATGGAAGGGGTCGAAGTATCAGGAAATGTGGTGGACAGACCAGAGTGAGATTAAAGGGAAGGGCAAGCAGTAGGGAAGGGATCGAAGGAGGAAAGCTGGTGGACAGACCAGGGTGAGATCAAAGGGAAGGGCAAGCAGTAGGGAAGGGATCAAAGGAGGAAAGCTGTAGACAGACCAGGGTGAGATCAGAGGGAAGGGGAAGGAGTAAGGAAGGGATCAAAGGAGGAAACCTGGTAGACAGACCAGGGTGAGATCAAAGGGAAGGGCAAGCAGTAGGGAAGGGATCAAATGAGGAAAGCTGGTAGACAGACCAGGGTGAGATCAAAGGGAAGGACAAGCAGTATGGAAGGGATCAAAGGAGGAAAGCTGGTAGACAGACCAGGGTGAGACCAAAAGGAAGGGCAAGCAGTAGGGAAGGAATCAAAGGAGGAAAGCTGGTAGACAGAGCAGGTTGAGATCAAAGGGAGGGGCAAGCAGTAGGGAGCTTTGAGCTCCAGTAGTATAGAGAAACGACCGGCTTAAAGATGGTTTACGGCCATCGCTAGGGGCGTTACGACGCCCCCACATACGTACAGATGTCTATAGCACAGAAGTCTGGCCGGATACTGCCGTTCACTGAGATGTAGCACCAGGGTCGTGGCTGGCCGTTGGGATTCCGGCAGAAGTTGTGATTCCACTCTGTGAACGGCACAGAGGAGCAAGCCAAGCATTAAAGATGCGAGTGTTTTCTTCCCCTTCTCCTTTTCCATCTTCCTTCTCCTACCTTCTCCCTGTCCCATTTTCTTGTCCATGTTCATCTGATCCTCTTTCGCTTTTGTTCTCATCCCTCCGTTTCCCCTTCTCCTTCTCCCTCTCCTTTCTCCATCTCTGTCCCCCTCTTCCTATCCTCCTCCTGTCTTCTCCTTCTCCGTGTCCCTTTTTCTTTTCCGTCTCCCCTACCCCCATCCCCTTCTCACTGTCACTCTAGTTCTCCTCCTGTTCTCCTTTCCTCCATCTCCTCATTCTCCTTTCCTCCATCTCCTCTTCTTCCTCCTCATACTCCCATTTCACTTTTCCCTTCTCCTCCTTCCGTTTACTCCTCCATCTCCTCCCCATTCTTCTTCTCCTTCACCTCCTGCTCTCCATTTACTCATTTCTCATCCTTCCTTTCCTCTTTCTCCATAAGCTCAGACCCACTATAAGGTCCGAACCATCAACCGACGAACTGACCCATTTTTTGTTTCAGTCTTACCTGCCGCTCCGAGCAGGTCGGTACCGAAGCCTCGTCTGCGCGCGTCTGCCCAGATAAGGCATCGATGCCCGCTTTCGGTAAACTCCCCACCATCGGCGTAGTCAGACCCGTTGCCGATGTAGCACGTCGCGTGTACTGTAAACAAGCGGGAAAAAATGCTCCCTTGTAGTTAGGATGCACAATTAGCGAAATGTCTCTGTCTGTGTCTTTGCCTCTGTCTCTGTCTCTGTCTCTGTCTCTGCCTCTGTCTCTGCCCCTGTCTCTGTCTCTGTCTCTGCCTCTGCCTCTTTCTCTGTCTCTTTCTTTGTCTCTTCCTCTGTTTTTGTATATGTCTCTGTCTCTGTCTTTGTCCATGTGTCTGTCTCTGCCTCTGTCTCTGCCTCTGCCTCTGTCTCTGCCTCTGTCTCTGCCTCTGTCTCTGCCTCTGTCTCTGTCTCTGTCTCTGTCCCTGCCTCTGTCCCTGCCCCTTTCTCTGTCTCTTTCTCAGCCTCTTTATCGTTCTATGTCCATGTCTCTGTCTCTGTCTCTGTCTATGTCTCTATCTTTTCCTCTGTCTCTTTCGTTGTCGCTGTATCTGTCTCTGTCTCTTTCTCTGTCTCTGTCTCTGTCTCTGCCTCTGTCTTTGTCTCTGTCTCTTCCTCTGTCTCTGTCTCTGTCTCTGTCTCTGCCTCTATATTTGTCTCTGTCTCTTTCTCTGTCTCTTTATCTGGCTCTGTCTCTGCCTCTGTCTCTGTCTACGTCTCTATTTCTGTCCCTGTCTCTGTCTCTGTCTCTGTCTCTTTCTCTGTCTTTTTATCTGTCTCTGTCCATGTCTCTGTATCTGTATCTGTCTCTTCATCTGCCTCTACCTCTGTCACTGCCTCTGTCTCTGTCTTTGTCTCTGTCTCTGTCTCTGTCACCTATCACCGTCTCTGGCTCTGCCATAGCGCCGCCCAAACCGCCGGGTAAACGGAGAGACGAAGAGACGGAGACGGAGACAATCCATGCGTGAATTTAAAAGCATCTCTGGTTATCTATAAAAGAAAACCCACTGCAGACATTATCGGCAATGTTTGGCAAAAATGTTGACTGACGTTGGACGAAACGTCAGCTATTAACCTAATAAATTGGTCAACGAAAGTCCACCTATAATTATTGGATTGTGCTGGTCGAAGTCAATTACAATCTCCGCGTTATCAAAATAATAATCTCTTAATGGATTCTGGTCGCAGTGATTCGGGTGATCTATGATGAAACATGTCCAAGTGTGTTCCAGCCCTGTGTGTGCACGGGACGCGATCCTTCTTCTCTGCGGCCTAATGGTGGCAGCCTAATTAATGGACCAACTCCATCAATCTCAGTGTTTAATCACCTATTTGTCTCCCTCCATCACAAGACACATCGTCTCTCAAGAATACCAACAGTTTCATGAATGAAGTCAAGTAGCCCAATCACCTCCAATCAGTGCGCAATATTGCAGCTGTTCTCTGTCTCTGTCTCTGTCTCTGTCTCTGTGTCTGTCTCTGTCTCTGCCTCTGTCTCTGTCTCTGCCTCTATCTCTGTCTGTGTCTCTGTCTCTTTCTCTGTCTCTGCCTCTGCCTCTGTCTCTGCATCTGTCCCTGTCTCTGCCTCTGTCTCTGCCTCTTTCTATGTCTCTTTATCAGCAGTCTATGTCTCTGTTTCCGTCCCTGTTTCTGTCTCTGCCTCTGTCCCTTTCTCTGTCTCTGTCTTTGCCTCTGTCTCTGTCTCTGCCTCTGTCTTTGTATTTGTCTTTGTATCTGCTTCTTGCTCTGTCTCTGTCTCTGTATCTTTCTGTCTCTGTTTCTGTCTATGTATCTGTCTCTGCATCTGCCTCTGTCTCTGTCTCTGTTTTGTCTCTGTCTCTGTCTCTGTCTCTGTCTCTGTCTCTGTCTCGTCTCTGTCTCTGTCTCTGTCTCTGGCTCTGCCTCTCTATCTGTATCTGTATATGTCCCTGTCTATGTATATGTATCTGTCTCTGCCTCTGTATCTGCCTCTCTGTCTGTCTATGTCTATGTATCTGTGTCTGCATCTGTATCTGTATCTGTCTGTGCCTCTGCCTCTGCCTCAATCAACCTCTAGGCAGGCCATACTGTTTAGTCACCTATTTGTCTCCCTCCATCAGCTCTACACGCATTTAGAAAACGAGCAATTTGATAACGGCGCGCCATTTTGTTGACAATTGTCTGCATTGGAGAGTTGTCCCCACAGGGACGAATAAACGATGTCCACGAGCTTAATGGCAGGACAAACACTGGTGATTTTATAAACAAACCGACGGGCGGTTGACATAACTAAAATATAAAACGCACTAACAATACGAGACACGAATGCGAACTCAAGTGGTTTAGAAGTCTCTCCAAATATTGGTTCTTCGACAGGCCGGCCACTCGACAGCAAAACAGCCAGGCCTCGGAGAAAGAAATACACCGCCATTTTCTTCACGCGTGTTCTTGAGTTATTATTACTGCTGAATTTGGAGCTTTCGATGGAAAGTATAACCCCGACAGGATGGTAGACATGATCAGTAAATAAAAAAAAATATTAAAAAAAACGTGACACCAATTATTTTTATTGTAAAGAAATTACGAAACAAATACGACTTAAGGCTTTGCATGGTGGGTTAATCAATATAGGAAGGTTTGCGGTGACACCATGTATGAGGTCTCTTAAAGAAGAGGTGTGGTTCTGAAAATAACCTGAGTGATAACTCTATAGGAGGGTTTGCGGTGACACCATGTATAAGGTCTCTTAAAGAAGAGGTGTAGTTCTGAAAAGAACCTGAGTGATAACTCTATAGGAGGGTTTGCGGTGACACCATGTATAAGGTCTCTTAAAGAAGAGGTGTGGTTCTGAAAAGAACCTGAGTGGTAACTCGACGTTTCGACCAGTATGCTCTGGCCGTCATCAGGAGAATCTATATTGATTCACCCGCCATGCAAAGCCTTAAGTCTTATTTGTTGCGGGCAGTGTTTGTACTCCGCCCGTCGTTGGGGGCGGGCCTCTCGGAAGATTACGGGGTCGCTGTACTTACTGTCACAAGACGGGATGTCGCAGTCTTCAAGATGGAGTCCCAGGTAGTTGTCGACAAGGCATCGGGGCATGTCCCAGTCGTCAACAAAGCGGCAGTAATTGGGCTCCAGTCCTGAAGCGAACAAGAGGACAAATTTCAAGACAAAATGTCTAACGATGCATAACCAAAAAAATTGTGAAGACAAATGTGACCCGGCACAGCGACATGAGGAATATCCCACCAAAACACTTTCCGAGTAAACAACGCCTGAAGTCAAAGTATCTTCTCAAATCGAAAAAAATATATCATTTTTTGTTTGTTGGTATTTTCGGAAAGTTAATGTATTGGAGGATATTATGTCCAAAGGATTTTTCCGAAATCCGTCTCTAAATGTTAAAAAAAAACGAGGATTTCTGAGGAGTGTTTGTGTACTGTTTTCATGAAAATATAAAGTTCCTGCCTTTTTGAATGGCCGCTTTCGAGGAGTTGGACTGGTGCTGCTATATTGTGTCTTGTACCAAATGAACGAGCGAAGTCCCCTTGTACTATTTCCAAAAAAGTTCGCACGGAAATAATTTTGATAACATTTGAAAGCTATTGGTATACTCATTCACATCATTAGAAAATCTCAAAATCTCAAAAGTGGGGGTTATTCCTCATTATGCTGTGCCGGGTCACAAATTTGACTGGATATGGACCTGCATCAATGCACATTGTGTGATCCCGAGCTGTTGTAGCAAGATTTACAAACAATTGGTTGCTTGCATCTGAATGAAAATAGGGATGTTGTACCTTGATAAAATACGACAGATAATGATTAAATTGCTTCAGACTGGCGCCCCCACCCCGGCAAAGACTAGTTGGTATTGATATTGCTGTTGCTATTGCTGCTTTATTCATTGAAAGTGAAAACTCTTGTTGCGCACGAACAATGAACAATATTGGGCACCGTGGTGGACCCGTGTTCCCTACCGTAGTCTGACGGCCAGGGCATGCACTGACACCCGGTGCACTCGCTCGGTAAGGCCGTGGAGTTGCCCAAATACTCCCTCTTGTGTCGATCGTAACAGTCGTATCTACCTACAAAGCAGACGAGGAAGAACATGGTTGGGTTTGGTTGGGTTTGGTTGGTTTGATTTGGTTTGGTTTGGTTTGGTTTGGTTTGGTTTGGTTGGTTTGGTTTGGTTTGGTTTGGTTTGGTTGGGTTTGGTTGGGTTTGGTTTGGTTGGGTTGGGTTTGGATGGGTTTGGTTTGGTTGGGTTGGGTTTGGATGGGTTGGGTTGGGATGGGTTTTGTTTGGGTTGGGTTGGGTTGGGTTGGGTTGGGTTGGGTAGTGTTGGGTTGGGTTGGGTTGGGTTGGGTTGGGTTTGGTTGGGTTGAGTTGGGCTGGTTTGGGTTGGGTCTTATCACAGAAAACCAAGCCCTTTTCTCAACCTATCCTTAGGCTCCGGATCCGGCTTCGGTTTTGTCATCTAAAAGCTACAAACTAAGGCATAATTTCCACGGTGCACTTACCCGCGACAAACTGGAGCAGGGGAAGTACGAGGACGACCACTAGTCCTACACCGAGGCGCGCTGGACCACCGCCTGCCGTCTTCATGATCGAATCTCCCCACGGACTCAGCCCGTCCGTGCCCGCTCGTCCGCAGAGACGCGCCGGAGATGCAGTAAACGTGTCGGCAACGGGAAATCCCTCGCCTACACAATGGCTTAATTTGGAGCGCCTTGGAGAAGTCCGCCTATTTGCCCTGAAGCCAACTCTACAAATTATCGTGACAGGAAAAGGCGAACAAGCATGAATTGTCTCGGAATTGGCAGCGAGGGATTTTGGTCTCTCTCGAGGGCCGATCTGCGCCTGCGCGCACCGTCGTTAATCAAGCGCAATCTCAGCTAATGACTGATTAGAGTGCCCGCCTTTCAATCAAACGCAAGCCAATTAGGAGTCCAGAAATCAACCAGTGGTTTTGTTGAGGGACAATAATTATATTCTATTTGCTGGCGCGGCAGAGCTTTTCCGCTTGAGGCAGGGTGGGATATGTCTCTGTCTCTGTCTCTGTGGCTCTCTCTGTCTCTGTCCCTTCCTCTTTCTCTCTCGGTCTCTCTCTCCGTCTCTGCCAGCCTGTCTGCATGTCTGTCTTTCTGCCTGTCTATCTGTCTCCCTGTCTGTCTGTCCGTCTGTCCGCTTGCCTGCCCACCGGCTTAATAATGTCCAGAAAGTCCCTGGTGTACTTAGCAAGATGGTGTGCTTTGCTTAAGCGGTAATTTTGTAACTGGTCATCAATCATGTCGCAATAATTAATTGGTATTATAAGTGGCATGTCACTTATAGAACACCGTAGATTCAGACAGGTAGCGCACTCCGCGAGATATATAACAGGACCGACATATGACGCTTAACCACCGTCGTTAAGCCATGCTGGTACCCCGTGAATTGTGTGGGGACTATACAAGGATGTGCTTTGTAAACCAGCGTAGGTTAGGCTTAGGGCGCTACGGTTAGGGTTATGGTTACGGTTAGAGTAAGAGTTCGGGTTGGGTTAGCGTTACTGATAGAGTTAGGATTAGGATTAGGATTGGGGTTAGGTTCAGGATTAGGGTTGTTAGGGTTAGGATTAGGATAAGGATTAGGGTTGTTTCGTGCTTGTGCCTGAAACTACCTGAGAAATGAATGAATGAATGGATGGATGAATGGGGGAGGCCTCAGCAAAACCTGGCTTCGCGCATGCGCACTTATAGCTTAGCCACGGTGGTTAAGTGTCATGCTTATTATGCCTCCACTCCGCTGAACTGTGAACATGTATAATTATTACCCTGAAACGCTGCACAATACATGCGGCCCGTTTTTTTTGTCAGACGGAGACGAAGCCTGTGCCCCGAGCCTGATCCATGGATTCGTAAAATGCCGCAATGGTGACCAATGCAGACCCACGTGACCAAATTGTATAGCGCCACCAACGATAGTGCTTAGGGCCACGATAGCAGAGGTTGGTATATTGTTCATCTCATTTGGCACAGAGCAGCTATGGAAATCTACAAAGAAGAATATGTGACCCGGCACAGCGACATGAGGAATATCCCACCAAAACACTTTTCCAGTGAACAACGCCTGAAGTCAAAGTATCTTCTCAATTCGATGGAAAATCAATTTTTGTTTTTTGCATTTTCAGAAAGTTAATGTATCGGAGGATATTATGTCCAAAGGATTTTTCCGAAATCCGTCTCTAAATGTTGAAAAAAAACGAGGATTTCGGGGAAGTGTTTGTGTACTGTTTTCATGAAAATGTAAAGTTCCTGCCTTTTTGAATGGCCGCTTTCGAGGAGTTAGAATGGCGCTGCTACAATTGTGTCTGGTACCAAATGAACGAGCGAAGTCCCCTTGTACTATTTACAACAAAGTTCACACGGAAATAATTCTGATATCATTTGAAAGCTAATGGTATACTCTTTCACATCATTAGAAAATCTCAAAATCTCAAAAGTGGGGGTTATTCCTCATTATGCTGTGCCGGGTCACATATGGACAATAATTTTATGATCGTTGCTTGTTTCCACGACCTGTTCTGTACCAAATGAGATGCAAAAATACCCCCTGTCGCTGTAATGTCCTATCACTTGGGACACTCAAGTAAAAAGAAGAAAACACAGAGGCAAATTCTGCAGTTTCACTGTGCCTGCCTGCCATGTTGTTCAGCTCACAATAAAAACATACAGTTGGTGCAGCTAATGCATATGCTATTGAGATGGGGCGTGAACTATATGTTGGCTAATAAAGATGTACAATGTACAGTATATGGTGAAGCGTTGAAAGTAATGATGATGGTTATTACAGTCGCGGTGGCATGTAAACAGTGGTCGCACAATCCGCGGTCTATAACTAGTATTACAGCGTGTAGGCATGAGCGCAGCCGTTCAAGTCAGGCCGTGAGCATGCACCAGGACGCATGCGCGGACACGTCACGCGGGGGTCATGACCTCCAGTAGGAAAGGGGAGGGGCAGAAAAAAAGACAAGAATATAACCCCAGAGCAACTACACGTTAACGCAAGGGGGAGGGTGGTGGGGCAACGTGTCACCTTATATACTCGAACCCGCAGGTACACAGGGTTGAATCTGTAAAGGGTCACAATTATCAGCGATGCACCAACGACACGTGTGACTGATAGGCCTACTAGCTAAAAATTAATGTTAGAGAATCTTCGGTTATTTTGACAGTGATCTGTGGAGGACGATTCTAAGAGTACGTAAGGCAACTGTCCATTCTCAGTCACTAGATTTAGGAGTCCACTACAATGTGTCCGGGTCTCATTTACCTGTTGAGTTGCGTCGATGCGTAGGAAATACTACCTTAATAACGAACACCACACCACAGCACAGCACACAACGGTAGTCAGTCTTTGGATGCACCGTATGCCTCGTGTATAGAATGGAGTGCATATGGGTTGTTGCTGTGTGTTGTTTTGCTGAGTTTTGTGGGGTTCTTTTCCGTCGGCATTGACTGTGAAAATAAGACTGAATAGAATGTTCAGTCGGGTTTGAAATTCCGGTGCCAGGTTCAATTCGAGGAGTTAGGACTTCCAAGGACACCCACTGATTGAATAAATAATTGTTCAATCGGTGTGAGTTGCACATGCGCAGTGTACGTTGAACATACGCCGTATACATGTACGTCGAACATGCGCAGTGTACGCTGCACATGTACAGTGTACTTTTCACGTGCGCAGTTTATATCCCTTTAAAACGGATAGGTTTGTTTCCCCGAGCTAAGCTTCATGAGTACTGATCTACACCATGAGTGGTCACACGTCTGATTGCATTCATTATCCCCTCCAGATTGGGGAGGCACTTAATTACTGTGTACTGATTTTGAAGGGGTTCAAGCAGACTTAGTTCAAGGACATGACCATTACGAAGGAGCTGTGTAGCTGTTTCATGTAATGAAATGTTGGAGTAGCGTTTCAGAGGTGATTAGAAAACATCAGCTGGGACGGTTTCCCGCGCTTTTTTTGTCCCGTACGTGGGTCGATCGAGGGAAGCGTGCTGCCTTGACCTGTTGATGCCCGCCTGTTGTTGTGATCTACGGCCGCAGGATCTGTCGTGTGGGTTTGAACCTTGCCGTGGTGTGGATGTGCAAATTACATTGATTAGGGGAGAGGAGGGAGGAAGTCGTGTTGGCGGCTGTTAAAAGCCCCTACACAACATTGGTAATGATCGAAAAACAGAAATGTTCACAGATTTAAATACAAACTTATACAGTTTAAAAATGGTTATAGTAGAAACCTCTCACTGAAATATATCTGCCTAAAATTTTGTATTTTGGGATAAATTAGTAAAAGAATCACCGAGAGCTAAACTATTTTTCGCAACAGTACGGCGTTGAATGCTGCATTTTCGCGAAACAAATGAAACGGTTTTCACAATTTTCTCGAGACTCGGTTGGCGGATTGAGCTGACATTTTCACAGGTGTGCTATTCCATGCATATGTTGGATCAGACAACGTACGGATGCTGTTCTTTGACCTCGACCAATGTTGTGTAGGGGCTTTAACGTCTGAATTTCTCAGAGATGCTTTAGTCATAAATAGGGTTGCATCTCTGCTTTAAATATCACAGTCAAGATAATTTTTTTGCTGTCATCTATAGGATCTGAAGTGTCCGAACATAATATTATCTTCAAGCTTCTTTTTCTTAGTGGAGACAGAAATTGTTTGTCCCCTGCAATATCCTTATTAAACCCGAGGGCGCTATTGTAAGGTCATGTCAGAAAACTGCAGTTTATAAGAAAAAAATGAAATTTTTTTTTTTTTACACTGCACTAAAATGATTATGAAACATACATTTTGCCAGAAAATCAATGGATTTAGGAATAGGTCTGCAGGAAAAGCAAGACATTTTCATACTCAACCAATTGGTTTCTGTTGCATGATCCTGTGATGACATCACACATTTGCTCATGAATATTGAAATTCTCATCAGCATGGCAACTGAAAACTTGCAAATTCACCCCCACAACGAAAAAAATAGTTTTACTGTTTAAAGCGATATTGCAAAACAGTTCTGTAGCATGGATTTAAGTGATAAATAAATGTCTATTGCAGAGGCCCTTTAACGTCTGAAAGTCAGTAGGGCAGAGGGGGTCGACCGCTAAATCGCGTGACTTAAGGAAAGCGTGGCCGTAACTAACGAAACCTTTCTACCGCCTCTTCTAAAAAAACGGAGATTTCACTCTCAACTCAGATGACACGAAGTATGTTCCTTATATAAAGCAAAGACTTTTCAAGTCAACTCCGAGACGTTTTCTGCAGGCGTTGTAATACTTGCAACTTTATTGATATTTTTTTTTATACAAAAACCAACAAAATCTGCGTGTAATTAGCGATAGCTCTATTTATATCGTGTACGAACTGCTACCCCGAACTAAAAACCAACAAGAATTTATCCTAATCAAACTACTTTTAATGAATTGAAATGGAGACTGTAAAAATAAAAAAACATCATATTTTGTTAACTCAAAACACCAAACCCTTTAAATCAGATCGATACATAATGCCTAAACATCTCCCAAAAGTAAATCTAAAATTTAGTGGGCCTGACGTTTCGATCCTAGCAGGACCTTTCTCAAAAGCAGAGAAACCTGTGTTAAACCTGTGTTAAAATTGGAGTTACAAATTATTTTCCCCCAAAATACCTCAATTTCATGTTTTTTCAATAATATTCATAATCGGTTTGCTAGAAAAACAAAATAAAAAATAAAAAACAATTGGAAAGCTAAGGGAAATACCAAAGAACTTCTGTACATAACCTCTTTTCATAGGATGGAATTAAAAAAAAAAATTGAAGTTGACCTGTGTCAGTGTCAATATTCTGTATAAGGTTTGACCTATGCAAAGCTATATAAGAGAGTACGTATTATCATAATACGGGCGATTCGCAATAGTGCGCCCTCAAGAGTTTGCAACGCGTTGGCCAATCACAGATTACGCGCGTTGTGATTGGCTTATACGCTTTGCAAACTCTTGAGGGCGCACTATTGTGAATCGCCCGTTTTGTGGTGGATATCAAGGTCGCTGGTCTGCGTGCTTATGCGAGATTTTTGGGGGCCATTCTCGGGACCGTTTTTTATTAGTTATTAATAACATTTCCAGGTCCTGATCAAGTTGATTTTTTTTATTGGAAACTAAATGGATGATAGACTAGGAGCTATACTAAGGAATTCACCTATGCAAACAAATGTTATACCCAAAGTGATACTCCTTCCAATCGAGCAATACCCAGTCCTAGGTGATAATTTTGAGTCGCCTAATTTGTTTTCATTTTCTTTGTCTTATCAAAAGTATTGTTTTTTTCAAAAAGCAGTATTTATATTTACATATCTGATGGTTTCTTTTAAGACAGTTCATGCATAATAATTTTTGTACAAGCGCTACTTCATATTTTTCCCAACACAAAACATTACCGTGGTAATTGATAATGTTTGCGTAATGCGTCAAAAACAATTAACACGAACTTGAATTTAACTACGTCAAGGTATTTGTACAATCGTAGGTTAGTGTTAAAATGGCATAATTAATTAACCCTCAAAGCGATTGTTTATGCTATATTTACAGAATAAACTGTATCACCTTCGTTTTACACAGGTGAAAAAGGCACTTGAAAATGCTGGGAACTATCATTATAATCAACATTTGATACGGTAAAAATTGGGGATGCGCTGTGGTTGAACGGTAAGAGCGCTCGACTACAGTGCAGAAGGTTGCTGGTTCGAATCCCACTCGGACTAGAAGCTGGGAAACTCTCTCTCTCCAACCCAGCAGTGAATGGGTACCAGGCTCTCTTTAGAGCTGAGGGAATGGGTACCTGGCTCTCTTTAGAGCTGGGGGCGGGTTGAAAGGCGGCGAGGAAAGGAACTGGTTGTTGGTTCGAATCCCACCCGAACCAGAAGCTGGGAAAACTCTCTGTCAACCCAGCAGTGAATGGGTAGCTGGTTCTCTTTACAGCTGGGAGGTTGAAAGGCGGCGTGGAAAGGAACTGGCCACCCTATCTCATAATACCGTGGCCTTGTCAATGGGCTTATCTAATAAGGCACATCCCCACGATAATAACATTACGGGATATCCTTTAAGGTCAAACTATCAACTGGTATTATCATTCAATATAAAAGCCCAAATGTTGGATTATGTTGATCGAAACCAATCCCAAACTCCCAACAGAAAAGTTCGTAACCACAAGGAGCATTATTTTTTTTTATTTTTTTTGAGTCTGATTATAGTTTGGAAATGGGTTGACGGAGAAACATTCAGACCGACGGACAAAAACTCCCCGAAGTCAGCAAAAAATTAACGAAAATCAGTGCCTATAATTCCGAGTGAAAAATCTACCTAATATTATGCTACCGTTAATACAATGTATGTAAAAAAAATCTAAACTATAAAAAAACGCCATTACTTAAAGGTCGTATTGTTATTCCATTCTATTCTAGCCATGTGCACAAGATACGATGAAGGGAAAAACAATTTAAAAATTTGTGAAAAAAACAAACATCTTTTTTACAAATACAATTATTAAAAGAGGACAATTGTACATGAAATCTAACGACTTATTTGACTTGACCGTGTATCATTTGATTGTTACCAGGCAGGGAGGTGGTTGGGACGAGATGGTTACGTTAGAATTTCATCTCAAACATAATGGGACCGAGTTCTCTCTCTGTGCCTCTGATACAGAGACGTTAGACGCAGAGAGACAGAGGGGCAGGGTGAGTCAGAGAAAGGCAAATAATGGCAGAGAGAGACGGAGAGAGGAAAGAGGCGGAGAGGCAGAAAGGCAGAGAGAGAGGCAGAGAGGCAGAGAGGCAGAGAGGCAGAGAGGCAGAGAGGCAGAGAAGCAAAGAGGCAGAGAGGCAGAGAAGCAGAGAGGCAGAGAGACAGAGAGGCAGAGAGGCAGAGAGGCAGAGAGGCAGAGAGGCAGAGAGGCAGAGAGGCAGAGAGGCAGAGAAGCAGAGAGGCAGAGAGGCAGAGAGGCAGAGAGGCAGAGAGGCAGAGAGGCAGAGAGGCAGACAGACAGAGAGGCAGACAGGAAGAGAAGCAGAGAGGCAGAGAGGCAGAGAGGCAGAGAGGCAGAGAGGCAGAGAGGCAGAGAGGCAGAGAGGCAGATAGACAGATAGGCAGACAGGAAGAGAAGCAGAGAGGCAGAGAGGCAGAGAGGCAGAGGCAGAAAGGCAGAGAGGCAGATCGAGATAGACAGAGGCAGAGGGATACATGTGGATAGACAAGGAGAGAAACAGATGAGAGGCATGGAGAGAGAGACGGAGACGGAGAGACGGGGAGAGACACACAGAGACACATGGAAACACAGACAGACAGAGAGAGACAAAAACAAAGAGAAACGTATAAAACATGTGGATACAGAGAGTGACTGAGGGAGAAAGGGACAGAGATAGGGAGAAAGATCATTACATATATAGAGAGAGGAGAGAGAGAGAAGGGAGGGTAATACGAAAATCGTCACCGAAGAGCATACACT
Organism: Luidia sarsii; assembly: GCA_949987565.1. Classification (NCBI taxonomy): domain Eukaryota; kingdom Metazoa; phylum Echinodermata; class Asteroidea; order Paxillosida; family Luidiidae; genus Luidia; species Luidia sarsii. The sequence continues at coordinate 1,915,073 of OX465120.1, read as the reverse complement.
CTGATCCATCCCCGAACCCATAAAAACAACTGGCTTTAGAAAGCAACCCACCCCCTGCCTGTCAACGAACAAAAATGACAACCACGGTCAAGGCAGCGCACCGGCCTTCCTCCCTTCTCCTAATGGGCTATAGAGAGACGAGAGGCCGGTCTGTCATAGGGCCAGGACCCGGCCCCCAATCAGCCCTTGCAGGGCACGGCGTGACTGGCCCGCAGCTCGCAGCGGCGGTCTCCCACCAGCAACTTCCTGGTGCGGAGCTTGAAGCCGCCGACGCACTTGCCGAAGCCACTCCAGGGCCCGAAGAAACATTTCTCTGAGGGACGGGGAGAACGGGAAGGGGAAATAAGGAAGAAGATGAGAAGAGAAGAGAGGAGATATGAGCTACGACCATCGTCACTACACGCAACAGCCTGATCAGGCGAGCCAGATCGGGGGAGAACTTGGGGGCAACTCGACTTCCTTGTGAAAAGGTAAACCTCAGTGGCACTGAACGCTGTCTGATTGACTAACCATCCGACTGACTGAGTGACTGCCTGTGTGTGTGACTGGGTGACTGAGTGACTGAGTGACTGAGTGACTGAGTGACTGAGTGACTGACTGACTGACTGACTGACTGACTGACTGGCTGGCTGGCTGGCTGGCTGGCTGACTGACTGGCTGACTGAGTGGCTGACTGACTGACTGACTGACTGACTGACTGACTGACTGGCTGGCTGACTGACTGACTGACTGACTGACTGACTGACTGACTGACTGACTGACTGACTGACTGACTGACTGACTGGCTGGCTGACTGACTGACTGACTGACTGACTGACTGACTGACTGACTGACTGACTGACTGACTGGCTGGCTGACTGACTGACTGACTGACTGACTGACTGACTGACTGACTGACTGACTGACTGACTGACTGACTGACTGACTGACTGGCTGACTGACTGACTGACTGACTGACTGACTGACTGGCTGACTGACTGACTGACTGACTGACTGACTGACTGACTGACTGATCATGACTGACTGATCATGACTGACTGATCACACTGGCTGGCTGACTGCCTGACTGACTGATAACTGATCTCTCCTTATCTCGACCTCTCACCGGTTCCATTCTTGCCGTAGCAAGGCTTCGTCTTGGTGATCGTGGGATCGCAGTCTGGCGGAGTGATATCGTCTTGCTCCAGTGTGCCGAGAATGGTCCTTTTCTCCTCCGACTCATCACACTCGCCCCATTCGCCCCAGCTGTACATGCACGCTATGGGGGAGGATGAACAACAAAGTAACACCAATATGACATAAATTATCATTTTGAAGAAAGAACGGGCCAGTCTTTTCAAAACGGGCAGTGCGGATTCAATTCATTTCTTGTTTTTCAGCCGTCATGGACAAGGTGCGCCGCTAATTTGGCGGAAAAATGAATGAGCGACCGCAACGGCAAAACGGTAATTGGGGCCTTTACGGAAATTCTGAAATGAGAATACCATCATCTCCTAATGGCATAATAATATGACATTAAGGATTCTCACTCGAACACGGCAGGAAACGATGTTAGATTCAAGCCACATTTCTGTAATCTGAGACGACTATGAAGCCATCTCTGAAAAGAAGAGAGAGAAAATAGCGTTGAGGGCGTTCTGTGTGGTCGCGCATAACGTCACCGCTTTAAACAATGGCAAGGGTGTAAAGGTTAAATCTGCCCCCCCCCCCCTTTCAATGTGTCTGCACGGACACATTTACCAATTTGTGGCCATGTACATTTGTCCGGGGGACACATTTACCTGGATAAGCCAGTCCGGGAGGACAATTAAATCCAGATAATTCTGTCCCCCGGACATTTGTGACCCGGCACAGCATAATGAGGAATAACTCCCACTTTTGAGATTTTGAGATTTTCTAATGATGTGAAAGAGTATACCATTAGCTTTCAAATGGTATCAAAATTATTTCCGGTGAAAGTTTTTGTAAATAGTACAAGGGGACTTCGCTCGTTCATTTGGCACCAGACACGATATAGCAGCGCCATTCTAACTCCTCGAAAGCGGCCATTCAAAAAGGCAGGAACTTTAAATTTTCATGAAAACAGTACACAAACACTCCCCCGAAATCCTCGGGGTTTTTTTCTTAACATTATTTTAAAAACGGATTTCAGAAAAATAATTTGGACATAATATCCTCCAATACATTAATTACTTTCCGAAAATACCAACAAACAAAAATATATATATTTTTAGATATTTAGAGACGGATTTCGGAAAAATCCTTCGGACATAATATCCTCCGATATATTAACTTTCCGAAAATACAAAAAAAAAATCATTTGTTTTTTTATCGAATTGAGAAGATACTTTGACTTCAGGCGTTGTTTACTCGAAAAGTGTTTTGGTGGGATATTCCTCATGTCCCTGTGCCGGGTCACATTTTATTAAAGGGCAGAATTAGCCTTTACACACGATTGTGCGTTACACTGCGTAGTTATTCCGGCAGAGTATTTCGGCAGTACTGTTATTCTGCGCAGTTATTAGAAAAGTTTCGGTGAGTAAAAGGAAAAAGATCAATTTGATAGATCCGTTAGAGCATTTTAGCCGAGTTAGAACAATCGAACCAATACGGACGATTCACAATAGTGCGCCCTCAAGAGTTTGCAATGCGTTGCCTAATCACAATACGCGTACATTGTGTAAACAGGCGGTGTCCGAAACGGGCTTCCCAGAGCTACGGATAGAGCTATTGTCTTCGCATTTATTTCAAATAGGGGGGAAGACCTAGACCTAGCTCTAGACGCCCGTTTCGGACAAGGCCACATTTTCCGCGCATTGCGATTGGCAAACGCGTTGCAAACTCTTGAGGGCGCAGTATTGCGAATCTCCCACTTTCTCGGGTGTTCCAACCAAAACGCACACTTAAGGAGATGCTGCGAATTATGCACTGTATTCTCCCATGCCTCTGGTAATTACATCAATGACGCCATACCATTATAGTGTTTCCGTGGGCACGAGAGCAAGCTTTCAAGTTTTTCGATTTCTATATCCGTGATTATGACTGGTTCGGTGAAGTCTTCTGAAAATGCCACAGGAAACTGTTTGAAATCTGAAACGTGTTTTTTGTTGTCTTGTTCTGCGAAACCGCGCTCAAATTACAACGAAGAAAACGCGTCATCCAATTATGGAATTAGCTAGCCCGGACGTTGGGGGCGAGTCGAAAGCGAGGCTCCCGGGGCCATTCCGTCGTTGCTATGGTAAGCAGTCATTTTTCAACGCCTGGAGGGTTTCTTTTTCGTCGACGTGCGAACAATATCACTCATCCGTGTTACGACACCCTCTCGACACAATTAAACCATCGTGACTTTCTTTCTCAGGAGTAGCAGCTCGCGTAAGCGAGGCATGGTGTTATACCTCTGCTCCTGGAAAGATCTGTCGCGTCACCGGTTTATTTTCGATTACTTTACTTTGACAACTCCCCTTAAACTGACTTTGTTTTGTATTACAAAACATCTCTCGTATATGTTTCGCTATTATACATATGATTTCTCTCCTATGTTTATTGTTTAATTTGGTTATATTCATTTATTGAGTTGATTATTTTCAAGTCTTACTTGTAAATATTGTTTATTTTGGTTTGTTTTGATTCGGTTATTTTCAAAAGATTGAAATAAAGTTCTCCTTTTGAAAAGTCTTCTTCTTCTTCTTCTTCTTCTTCTTGGTCCTCTTTGTCTTCTTCTACTTCTTCTTTTTCTTCTTCTTCTTTTGAAATCAGTCTAGTTTCTAGTGCACAAGGTGAAGTTTCTACCTTTCATTACAAGTTTCACATCGTAAACGGAGCAACATGGAACGGGGTCGGGGCAGGGCAGAGAGTTCTGTGAAACAGCGCTCGATAATGATTGCCTCCGTTTTGTGTGTGGTGGGCACCCACATTATTATGCTGGCTTCTGCCTAACGTCCCCAGACGTCAGTCTAATTGGACCAGAAGTCAGGGGTGTGAGTCAACAGCGAGCAGACCACCGAAAGCCAGAGCCACCAGGGAGAGGTAGACCCTTACCCCAGGCTCGTTTGTAAAAAAAAAAAATAAAAAAAAAAAAATAACAAACACACTTTCAAGATTCTGAAGATATATTGATGTGTAAAGATAAAGATATTCCAAAAATGCCCGAATCCCGAACATGGACGGTGATTGATGTTTCCAGCCTAGCATGACCTCTCCGGAGATGTCCCAGAGGAATTTGAAGGTGTTTTTTTTCTTCTCCCAATCATGTTTGGATTAGCGCACGGACATACGAGAGGTGTGACTGTGTGTCGAATAGGACAGACCTTGATAAAAGACTTTTGGTTTACCTTAATCAATAAATCTCAACAGTTATTAGGGGGCCTGACGTTTCCATCCTAGCAGGACCTTTCTCAAGGGCAAAGCAGGACCTTTCTCAAAGGCAAAGCAGGACCTTTCTCAAAGGCAAAGCAGGACCTTTCTCAAAGGCAAAGCAGGACCTTTCTCAAAGGCAAAGCATTGCCTTTGAGAAAGGTCCTGCTAGGATCGAAACGTCAGGCCCTCGAACTATTGGGATTGATGTATTGCATGTCATTTTTTTAATAGTCAATAAGCAGTTTGCAACAGTTTTTTGTATAACCTTAATAAATAAAGATTACGAGGGCCTGGCGTTTCGATCATACCAGGGATTTTCTTCAAGGAGAATGTTTCTCAACGTCTTTTGAGAAAGGTCCTGCTACGATCAAAACGTCGAGGCCTCTTATTGTTTGAGAATTTGCAATTCAGCAGCATCCGAATTTTTTTTTCGATTTATCGTTGCAGATAAAAGACCGTTGGTGTAGTACAGCGTTCATTGTTAACACCTTCAGTGTTCCCGCCTTCACCCTTCACTGAGCTTATCTCCACATCATGATCCATCTAGTTCTCTCCACTACATAATCACCACTCCCAGTTAGAATAAAGCAGCTCTCCTGAAGACGAACAGAGCATACTGGTCGAGACGTCGAGTTCCTCCGGTTCTTTTCAGAACCACACACACTGCCGACAGATAAACTGCATGGTAAATACATGGTTTACTGTGTATTATCAGTAAAGTCATGAAATTAAAGCTGGTGTAGAGTTGTAATCAGACATAAGCTGTAGTATATGGGCGCTATCTTTCTTAATGGTGCAAAAAAGAGAGCTTTAGATGGTCCCGTACGGTCACACACTGGACCAGATTGCTGATAATTCCACCCCTGCCCGTCTGATGACAATCTAGTCTGTACCATAATACATTAGCTAGCTATTCTCTGTTTTGATCACCGAAAGCCTGTCACTTTTTCTTCTCAGTAGTACACCGCAAACCTGAAGAAAAAAAAGCCCACTTATCGCTGCATTTACTCTGCATTTACTCTTTAACGTCACCGCACACAGTCACGAAGTCCACGTGTAGCTTTTTTGGGTGGGCACAGACGTTTCTTTTGACGCAGACAAATCAGCCTAACCTTGTGGAAAACTTGTTTTTTGCTACGTTTTCCTCTGTCGCTCGAGACCGAACAACAAACACATTTGGAATATGTTAGACCAAAGGTCAACCCGTTCCCACTTTTTTTTTTTCGAAGTCGACAGCGGAGGCGTTCGTCGCATGTTCAGGGACGCGCGACTCCGGTTCGGATAGACGTTACACGCACGAGGTCCGGTCCCTTAAAGGGCCAATACAACATTGGGAAGATACGAAAACGATTTCGTGCTCTCGAAATGATTTTGTGCGCGCGAAATAACGATCGAAATTTCATTTGGTCTTAGAGTTTGTTTTCAACCAATGTCCCTTTAGGGGCGCCGTAGTAGATAGCTAGACTTGCTGAATACCAAATCCCGACGGAACGATTTGGATAGCCCAAGCCCACGCCCTCCAGAACAGTAGACAGTCTGGTAAAAGTGTGTCTGGCGCAGTAACACACGCTCGAAATGTTTGACAATGATAATCATAGATGTAACAAAAACAACAAAAAAAATTAAAATGCCTCAAGGGGTACGTACTTCAATGGGAGTGTCCCCTACTCAGCATTTTAGTAACGTCAAACACTGTGTGCTCAGTGCTTTGCCTGATTGCCTGCTGGCAAATACAGGCACCTCGGGCAGGATTCGAACCTACTTTCTAGTTGCGAAGCGTAAATAATGGTTGAGTGTTGTTGTTATTTTGTTGTTATTTCGTTGTTTTAATTCGGTCTACCTCAGTCGGTCAACTCCAATTGTCTCTGACGCAAATACCCAGCGTATAAGCAAGGTTACCTCGGGAAATTTATCTTCTACCAATCTAGTGTGTTTAAAAATTTAGTGGGCCTGACGTTTCGATCCTAGCAGGACCTTTCTCAAAGACATTTCTCTACCTGCCGTGTCCTATTCACTCTCTTCCCCCTTCCTTCATGTACATGTATCTGTTTTGTCCTTGTCACTCTGCCTTTGAGAAAGGTCCTGCTAGGATCGAAACGTCAGGCACACTCAATTTTGAGATTTGCATTTTGGTAATTTTAGTCAGTAAGCAGTTTCAAGATGGCGGCCCGGTGACGTCAATGCAATGGAATCACTGGTTGCAGCTTGTAAATGCACACACATCTATTGCCATTTTCGAAATGAAGGCTTAGGCTCGGGCTCAGGCTTCGTCTCCGTCTGACAAAACCTGAGAATCCAGGTTGTGGTTTGTTTCCGAATTTGAAAGTTTGTTGGCTTGATAGGCACAGGGTATTCACCAAGAAACTGGGGCCAAACGCTTGTTTTTAGATGCCTGTGATAACAAATTTATAACGAGTAAGATAAATATGACCGAAGCTTAGCCCGAGCCTAAGCCTTCATTTCGTAGACGGCCTATCGGAGATGAACGTGGCTATTCAGCTACCGCGCTTCCATAGACACGCGCGCGTAACTGCTAACCACAGCTGATATAATTCTAATAGCATCATACGCAACGGCTGTGGATTGGACTAGCGGCCGTGGTCTGGTTCCCTGTCTTACCGATGGCGCAGCGCTGGTGGATGTCTCGGATGGGCCGGCAGCCATCCTCTTCCTTGGTGGGGTCGGTCAGGGTATCGCGTCTCTCCCGCATGTCGCTGGTCGCGTTGCAGACGCTCCATTGGCCCAGCACGTAGTCGCAGCCTGGAGCCGGGTACCAGAGAAGAAAAAAAAAACACGAGAGCTACACATTAGGCAGCGTCCGAATATATAGGCTGCGGCTAGAAGTAACATGCAACCCTATGGGAACTAGCCGCAGCCGCTTGCAGACGACTTCCATAGACTCGCGTGTACTTTCAAGCCGTAGCCAATGACCTCAGACGCGGCCTTAGTCCCTTTTCCCAAAACCCGGCTTAGGCTCAGGCTCCGACTTGGTCTTTCTGTCTTTCGTCAATTTTTTAGGTACAAGGCATGGAAATGGGAGGCCTTTGGCTTCAATTTTGTTTCGGCCATTTTTTTAATCAATTTCAGTTAACATTTTTTTATACAGAAGTTTCACAATTACAAATTTAATTGTCTTCCTCGGATGCAAATCGTGATAAAGGTCCCTTCGATTCAAGTATGTATACATTTTTCGTTAATCTTAAATGGTTATAGACTCGATTTCTTTTTGTCTCGTAAGGATGGCAGAAAGAAATTGGTGGAGAAATTAAAGTACTTTTCTCGGCAAAATCGGTTGAACTTTTCGGCTGACAGATTATCTCAAGACGTCGGGGTATATTATGTGTGTCCTTTAAAACGGCTGGGTAGAGAGGGAAGCAGCGAAGAGAGAGAGAGAGAGAGGAAGGTGGAGGGTAAAGGTGTGTTGAATTTCAGGTGCCAGTCGACAAGTGCTGACTAGGTGAAAAGTGAGGCTTAGAGGAGGGGAGGGAAAGAGGGCGGCTGGTGGTGGGGGTGGGTGTCAGGACTTCCTCACTCCCTTCTCCCCTCACTTCTCACTCTTTCTCTCTCTCTTTCCCTATCGTTCTCTCTATATTTTTCTCTCTTTCTCTCTCTCCTCTCTCCCTCTCTCTCGCACTCCATGTCTCTCTGTGTCCCTTCCTCCTCCCTTCTACTGTCTGTCTTTTTCTCACTCCCTTACCAATATATTCCATCCTCTCTATCCCTCCCCTCTCTCCTTCTATCCTTCTATCTCTCCACAGCTCTCTCCATCTTTGTCTGTCTGTCTCTCCCTCTGTCTCTCCCCTCTGTCCCTCCCCCTTTCCCTCTGTCTCTCCCCTCTGTCCCTCCCCCTTTCCCTCTGTCTCTCTCCCCTCTCTCTGACTGTCTACCCCTCCTCTCTCTCCCTCTCTCTCTCACTCACTCTCTCTCCCCTCTCACTGTTTCTCTCTCCTCTCTCACTGTCCCTCTCTCCCCTTCTGTCTCTTTCCACTCTCTCCCCCATCTTCCCTCTTTATGTAGCTCTCTCGCTCTCTCTCTGCCTCTCTCCCCTCTGTATGTCCCTCTCTCTGTCTGTCTCTGTCTCCCCGCTCTGTCTCCCACGTTCATGAAAACCAGCGCCTCTCGCGGGCGGCTGAGGGCGGTCGTGACTCACGACTGTTCACCCCGCTTGCGTCAATTTCCATGAGCCTCACTCTCCGGTCGAGAGACGCTGAGTCACGGCGCTTCTATCGTACTCCGAGTCGAGAGCGTGTGGCCGCGGCGGCATTCGCGCGGGGGACACGCGCCGCAGGAATCGGGGACAGAAGTTGCTCGCTAGCCGACCCCTCTCGGTAAAGGGACTGCCTGACCAGCCCAATCTTGGCAGTCTCCCGACGACGAGCCTCCAGACGTTTTGAGTGTCAACTCGCTGAGTTTTCTCTCACTGAAGTCAAACGGTTGGGGCAGGCGGAGGTTTATAGCGACGTCTTATTTTCGCTCGGTTTCGAAGATTTTTTTTTTTTTTTTTACCCTAGAGTCCAAATCATGCACTGGTGGGACTTGAGAAACAAAAACCCACTAAACTAACCCCACTGGCGCGTCTGCCAAGTCGTATGTTATCTCGGGTTGGCAGGGGGGGGGGAGAAGCGGGGGTCGAGTCAGCGGATTAGGTTCGTCCGGACGGGGGAAAGAAATTGGGGGAAGGAAGCGGGGTGATGCATGCGGTGTGGGAGAAAGGGGGTGGTTGGGGCTGGGGTTGTGGGAGTTGACACGGGCGGGAGGTTCGCGAGCCCGCTGAAGGGACTCTGCAGCCTGCCTGATAACGCGACACGGACCCAGTGAGTGAAATAAGGGGGAGCGGGGGAGAGAGGGGTGAGAGGGGTGAGAGAGAGGACACAAAGATAGGTAGATTGGGGGCACGGTGGGTATACAGTCAGGGAGAGAGAGATGGAGGGAGAGAGAAGGAATATGATAGAAAGAGAGAGGGGAAGAGGGAGAGAGGTGAAGAGAGAGAGAAATGTGGAGAGAGCGAGAGAGATACGCACCAGTGACAGTCGTGCATACGTACATCAGAGTGAGATAGAGAGAGGGGCTAATAGAGACAGACAGAGAGGGAGAAACAGAGAGACACAGTAACGAAGAGGCAGATAGATGCAGAGAGACAGGGATGCAGGGAGAAAGAGGAGAGAGAGGTGAGGTAGAGAGATGGTGAAGGATGGAGATACAAGGAGACATCGAGACAGATATACGGAGAAAGAAAGAGACAAAGAGAGAAAGAGGACGAGAGAGAGGGAGGGAGAGATGGTGAGAGGCCAAAAAGAGGAAGAAAGAGAGGTGGAAGGTAGAGAGAGAGGAGAGAGATGGAGAGAAGGGGTGAGAGAGGAGGAGAGAGGGGTGGAAGGTATATAGAGAGAGAGGGAGGGAAAGGGGAAGAGAGAGAGCGGGAGAGGAGAGGGAGACAGAGAGGGAGAGGGACGGGGAAAGAGAGAGGATAGGAAAGATATGGAATAGGGAGAGCAGGGTGTAGAGAGGGGGTGGAGGGTATAGAGAAAGGGGGTGGAATGTAGAAAGAGGGGGTGGAATGTAGAAAGAGAGGGGGTGGAAGGGAGAGAGAGGAGGAGGGGATGTAAGAGAGAGATGAGGGAAACTAGAGGGGAATATTGGGGGATACGCCAGTTTAGTAGTGACGCAATGATCCTGCTGATGGATGCCCAAAGTCACTTCTTATTGATTCATCATTCTGTGTTTTTATAAAAAGAACTGAAATTAGAGGAAATCGCGGTCGGAACTTGTATTACAGAACTAATTCTGCAGCAAGACGCTGAATAACACGAGTGTTATTGTACACGAGCTATTAGACTCGCTACCAGTCTCCATTTCAGTCATTTATGCAGAGCTGGGGAAGTGTGATACACATGCGAAAGTACACCCAGCCCTCTTGATGCAAAAGGAATGAAACACCATCTGTTATTGGAAATCAGAAGTTAGAGGGCCTGACGTTTCGATCCTAGCAGGACCTTTCTCAAAGGCAGGGTGACAAGGACAATCGAAGAAGGACAAAGGGATACTCCCAAGCCTTTTGTTTGTTTTCCCCTTTGATCTCCCCTCTCTTCGTGTGTACATCTGCATCCTCCCCCCTTTTCCTATTGTCCTTCCTCTGTCATGTGTGTCAGGGCTTTCCTTCCTCCGACTGTTTGTGTATGTCCTTGTCACTTTGCCTTTGAGAAAGGTCCTGCTAGGATCGAAACGTCAGGCCCTCTACCTTTTTCGAATTATGTATTGCCAGTCATTTTAGTAAGTGAGCAGTTTTGCAACATTTTTTTTGTATTTGCTTCTTGTTAATGGAACTGTTCGCCCTAATGTTTCTCGTTCTCCTGAGGGGGGGGGGGGACATTCAACAGTCAGTGGTTAAATGTTTCTGACTGGCGCCCCCACCTTAGGCAAAGACTGATTCGGCTTTTTCGGAAGGCCACACCTAATAGTCCCGTCACAATCGTTCAGAATCAGCAGGAATCGAACCTAACCAGCCGGAGTGAGACATTCTCAAAAAATCGGTGCCACATTTTCGGAGGAAATTTCAAACGTTTACAGCCTTGAAACAATGGGAAATAAAACTATGACTGGACCGGGACAATGAACCCGAGACCTCCGGTTTTGCGTTCCAGCGCTCTTACCATCTGAGCTATCTAAGTCTTCATTAGTCAAATAGTCTTTGACGGTCAGGGGGTCGCCAGGAAAGAAGCATTTAACCATTAACTTTTACCACCCCCCCCCCCCAGCGTTGTAAGAATGGCGTTCGAATACTAATGTGCTTCGCCATTACGAAGCTTCGATCAAAACACCCCGGCAAAGACTTGTCGACTATTAGGGAAGGCCACCATCTAAGGGCTGGATAGCTCAGATGGTAAGACTAAGAGCACTGGTGTGTCAAAGACTAGTTCGCTATTAGGGAAGACCGCCATCTAAGGGCTGGATAGCTCAGATGGGAAGAGTGCTGGTACGTTAATCCAGAGGTCTCTTGTTCAAATCCCGGTCAAGTCAAAGTTTACTTTGCCATTTTCCAAAGTTGTTCAAAAGTTCCTAGTCAGTTTTTTTTTATTTGATTTAAAAATTTGATAATTACCAAATGAATCGTGAGAAATTACGAAACGTGTCATAATGCACATAATCGAGTGTAAAAATGTAATAATTTATTGTTAATTTATTTTGACGGGAACTCAAATAAAGTGTCTTTTTTTACAAGTAACAACATAAGTCTATTTCATTTCATTTTTATCTCAAACAAAAAACTATGGAAAATATGACTGGGAACTTCTTGAGCAGATTGAAGAATGGCAAAGAAAATGTTGACTGGACCGGGATTTGAACCTTAGACCTCTAGTTTTTGCGTACCAGTGCTCTTCTATCTGAGCTATCCAGCCCTTAGATAGTCAACTAGTCTTTGCCGATTTTTTTTTTAATGTCCGGAAGGGAGTACCGTTCTTGTTCTCCAAGCGTCGCTGGTACTTGTCACATGGCTTGGTGATGACTTTCTTGGGCGCGCATGCGCCCTCGTCGCCGCTCTTCAGCGTGTAGACCCTGGTCTGTAGACTGGTCTGCTCGTCACACTCTGTCCAGTCCTTCTTGTTGTACTTGCACTCTAAAAAAGAAGAAGAAACGCAACCAAATCGGCGTGTCGAGGTAACTGAATGTGTACACTCTCAAGGACAACGTCACTCGTCATTCAGGTGATCGGTGCGCTGGTTCCCACTGCCTCGTACCGTGTGTAAGATGGAGCGGGGGCCAGTGACTGGCTCGTCACCCATTGATGCTACGCATGGCAAGTGGCCGTTTTCGAAATGAAGGCTTAGGCTCGGGCTTAGGCTTCGGTAACATTTCTCTTCATGCCCATTATAATGTCACAGGCATCTAGAAACAGGCGTTTGGTACCAGTTTCCTGGTGAATGCTCTGTTCTTAACGAGCCAGCAAACCTTCGAATTCGGCGGGGAAAACCACGACCAGGATGTTCAGGTTTTGTCAGACGAAGACGAAGCCTGAGCCCGAGCCCTATCCATGGATTCGCTGGTTCCACTGTCTCGCACCGCGTGTAAGACGGAGCGGGAGCCAGCGACTGGCTCGTCACCCACCGTCACCCAGTACGGCATAATGAGGATTCTTGTCCAAGTTGGAGTTTTCACTAGTATCCCACCAGTCCACTGCAAAGGGTACTTCTTAAGCTTTCCAATGATGCCAAAAATATTTCCATACGTTGCCAAAATCCAAAGTTACGCGTGAGAAATACGACGAGGCAACGCGCAGTCACGGAAACCATTTTTGTCGAGAAAAACGGCTCTTAAATCTGAGGTCATGCACACAGCAAGCCGACACCCTTACGATTTCCCAAATTCTTCAATATTTAGAGACATTCGTGGAAAAATAACTTCAAAACAGATGATTCTCCAATACATAAATCTTCCGAAAATGCAAACAAAATGAAATCAATTCGGACATGAATTTTGACAATACTTCGACTTTCGACGCTGTTTACACGCAAAAAGACTTTTGGAGTAGATGCCTCATTGCGCCATCTTAGACCACATTTATTTCATCCGTCACTTTCAGCAGTGCAAGATATGACAACTGTCTGAAATAAAGGTGGTCGCTATCACAGCCATTTCCCTTGTGCTTTCCCCAAAAAAGTTGCCGATTTTTTTTTAGAACACGGTGTACGATTTCACCACCGCGCGCTGTAAACTCAATTCGTCCGCCGCTTGTGTAACATAACACGAGTTTGCGTGACTGCACTGTGGACTTGAGCGCGGGTGCGTTACAAGTATATTATTATACCAAAACTTCTTGGGAAATTTCCCCCTAAGGCAAAACTTGTTGAGTTATATTGTTTTTCTCCGTTTTTTCTCCTGTACGCGGGGCCAAAGCTTCGGGTGAGGAAGTCGGCGCTGGATTCGCTCGATTTATATCGAATCTGATTCGTGAAAATTTGGACATTAATGTGGTCGGGTTCTCTCTTAATATTGCTATAGGAAAGGACAGGCTACGTCTTGATTTTGAAAGTACGACGACGGAAGTTTTCCGGAGGAAAAACTTGACACATTTATTTTGTCATCCTTCTCTTGATGTCGTGGTCTTGTCGTGGTCTTGATGTCGTCGTCATGTGTAGCTGGGGTTGAGGATATGGTTGGGTTTGAGAGTGAGGGTCAGGGTTAGTACGGGAAGAGGAGGAAGAGGAGGAAGAGGAGGAAGAGGAGGAAGAGGAGGAAGAGGAGGAAGAGGAGGAAGAGGAGGAATAGGAGGAAGAGGAGGAAGAGGAAGAGGAAGAGGAAGAGGAAGAGGAGGAAGAGGATGAAGAGGAGGAAGTGGAGGAGGAAGAGGATGAAGAGGGGGAAAGGGAGGAAGGGGGAAGAGAAGGAAGAGGAGGAGGAAGTGGAGTAAGAGGAGGAAGAGGAGGAAGAGGAGGAAGAAGAGGAAGATGAGGAAGAGGAGGAAAGGGAGGAAGGGGAGGAAGATATGAAAAATGAGGAAGATGAGGATGGGGAGGATGAGGAGGATGGGGAGGATGAGGAGGATGAGGAGGGTGAGGAGGAAGAGGAGGACAAGGAGGAAGAGAAGGAAGAGGAGGAAGAGGAGGACAAGGAGGAAGAGGAGGAAGAGGAGGAAGAGGAGGAAGAGAAGGAAGAGGAGGAGGAACAGGAGGAACAGGAGGAACAGGAGGAAGAGGGGGAGAGGGGGAAGAGGAGAAAGAGGAGGAATGGGAGGAGGAGGAGGAGGAAGAGGAGGAAGAGGAAGATGACTCACTTCCATCATTTTCCTCGATAGGATTGGCCGACTCCACTCTCTGCTTCCTGGGCGGCTGGGTGCGCTGCCTCTCGGCCGGCTGGTCGGCCGGTCGCTCCCGGCTCTTCCCCTCCCTCTTGGCCTTCTGCTGTTTGGGCGGGCACTCCACCCGGCACGGCCGCGTCTGCTCTCTCTTCTTGCACTTCACCCCCTCGCGGGTGGCCCTCTCCACGCCTTTCCCGCACTGCCGTCCCTTGCGGAGCTGGCACGGCTGCCACTGCCACTCGCCGCAGCGGGAGCCGCCGACGTCGGACCCGGCCGCGCCCGGCTCGTCGTCGCCGGGCGAGACGCGCTCGTCGTCCGGGGAGGGGCGCGGCCCGTTTGACGGCTCCTGGGTGGCGGGCTCGGCGCGCTTCTGCTGGGCCGTGCCCTCTGTCGGTTCGTCGGCGGGCTGGGCCGCGTCTGCCTGCGGTCTCGCTGAAAACGAGTTAAAGAACAATCAAGCCATGAGACGTTTGTGGTCTATAACTAAAGGCATAGAAAGTAACGCAGAAACAACGCTTCGATTCTAGCAAGATCCTGGAAAAAGTACTGAGAACAGAAAATGGACATAATTAGGCGGAAAGCTAGTGTGATCACGGTGATATCGAAGGGAAGGGCAAGCAGTAGGGAAGGGATCAAAGGGGGAAATCTATACACAGACCAGGGTGAGTTCAAAGGGAAAGACAATGAGTAGGGACGGGATCAAAGGAGGAAAGCTGGTAGACAGAGCAGGGTGAGTTCAAAGGGAAAGGCAAGCAGTAGGGAAGGGATCAAAGGAGGAAAGCTGGTAGACGGACCAGGGTGAGATCAGAGGGAAGGGCAAGCAGTAGGGAAGGGATCAAAGGAGGAAAGCTGGTAGACAGACCAGGGTGAGATCAAAGGGAAAGGCAAGCAGTAGGGAAGGGATCAAAGGAGGAAAGCTGGTAGACAGACCAGGATGAGACCAAAGGGAAAGGCAAGCAGTAGTGAAGGGATCAAAGGAGGGAAGCTGGTAGACAGACCAGGGTGAGACCAAAGGGAAGGGCAAGCAGTAGGGAAGGGATCAAAGGAGGAAAGCTGGTAGACAGATCAGGGTGAGATCAAAGGGAAGGGCAAGCAGTATGGAAGGGATCAAAGGAGGAAAGCTGGTAGACAGACCAGGGTGAGATCAAAGGGAAGGGCAAGCAGTAGGGAAGGGATCAAAGGAGGAAAGCTGGTAGACAGACCAGGGTGAGATCAAAGGGAAGGGCAAGCAGTAGGGAAGGGATCAAAGGAGGAAAGCTGGTACACAGACCAGGGTGAGATCGAAGAGAATGGCAAGCAGTGGGGAAGGAATCAAAGGAGGAAAACTGGTACACAGACCAGGGTGAGATCAAAGGGAATGGCAAGCAGTAGGGAAGGGATCAAAGGAGGAAAGCTGGTAGACAGAGCAGGGTGAGATCAAAGGGAAGGGCAAGCAGTAGGGAAGGGATCAAAGGAGGAAAGCTGGTAGACAGACCAGGGTGAGATCAAAGGGAAGGGCAAGCAGTAGGGAAGGGATCAAAGGAGGAAAGCTGGTAGACAGACCAGGGTGAGATCAAAGGGAATGGCAAGCAGTAGGGAAGGGATCAAAGGAGGAAAGCTGGTACACAGACCAGGGTGAGATCTAAGAGAAATAGCAAGCAGTCGAGATCGTGATCGGGACGTGAGTCCCTCCGAAGTTTTCAGAACCGATTTTTAAAGATGACAAGCTAACAACAGAGCCGTGAACGTGCAAAAAATGACCTCGAGCGATTCTTCTCACAACCACACGTAAACCATGAAAACGAAAGAGAGATCATTTTCTGACAGCACGGCACCGCTTCCCATCTCTGACAGAAGCGGCCTGCCGTCCCCGCCTCGACCAAGACGGCCGACATCTCCGAAGGATTCCCACTGGACAACGCTGATAGGCAATACGGAAATTGAATTATCTCGGCTTTTTCTAGGCACGGTCTATCCACAGAAAGATGATGATCACGATAAGCGTCACTCACTGGAGAATCCCATTCGAAGGACGAGATAATCACCCTACATGCACCGCTCGGAGTGCACGTTAGTTTACAGAATCTAATTTCATTGAGACGCTTAAAGGGATAACACAGCATCGGTCGAGGTCAGAGAATGGCATCCATACGTTGTCTGATCCAACATGTGCATGAAATAGCACACCTGTGAACATTTCAGCTCAATCTGCCAACCGAGTCTCGAGAAAATATTGAAAAATCGCTTCATTTGTTTCGCGAAAATGCAGCATTCGGAAAACATCGATGTCCACATATCATTTCCTTCTAATTTACACAGTTTGTAGAGGGTTATAATATAATGTTAAAATCTTACGGTCTGGGATGCTGTAGTTTTCGAGAAATCTTCACTCGAACATCGACAAATACTTTTTTTTTAATTCTTACACTACAGGCCGGTGCGTAAACCGTGACGGGTTTTTTTTTTTTTTTTTTTTGGGGGGGGCATTTTCTACTTTCTCAGATTACCATTTGAGCTATAACCTTCGCAGGATTGCTTTTTTTGAATGCTTAATGGTTTAACCCACAAACTGTGGCAGTCCTTTGACCTTTACCAATGTTGTATAGGCCATTGTTCAAGCATGAAAACACGCGCTTGGCATGAAACTTCTTTCTTGGCTAAAACAATATTTCATTGTCAACCGTATTTCGCATGATGCTTGTTTGTAATTGCATGGGCTTGTATTCACATAATTTGTCAATTAAAATACAAGAGGACTTTTGGCTAACAACTTCATTTTATTGAGAAAGCCCTTTCATTCTTAAGCAAATTGTGAAATTGTGAGAGAAAAAAATCTTTGTAACTGGCCCCAGTTCTTGCCTAACAAGCATCCGCTACAAAAAAAAGACATATTGACCAAACCTCGTCCGATGACTGTTCAAACTTCTCAGTAATACAGACATTCCTGAACAAGCCGGTAATTCTATGCGCTCGGGGACCATTAGAACTGTGGGGGGGGGGGGGCAACTGTGAGGGAAGGATGTCGGTACTCGAATAGTTATGGCAAACACCTCAGACCCAGTGCACAGGGGGCCAATTTCATAGAGCCGCTTAAAGCCCCTACACAACATTGGTCGAGGTCAAAGAATAGCATCCATACGTTGTTTGAACCAACATAATGCATGAAATAGCACACCTGTGAAAATTTCAGCTCAATCCGCCTACCGAGTCTCGAGAAAATCGTTAAAAACCGCTTCATTTGTTTCGCGAAAATGCAGCATTCAACGCCGTACTGTTCCGAAAAATAGTTTAGATCTCGGTGAGACGTAAAAGTTTTTTTACTCTTTTCTCCCAAACTACAGCATTTTAGGCAGAAATATTTCAGTGCGAGGTTTTTACCATAACCATCTTCAAACTGTATAAGTTTCATGTAAATCTGTGAACATTTCTGTTTTTCGATCTTACTAATTTTGTGTAGGGGCTTTAAGCACCAACATTTGCTTTAAGCAAGACAAGACATGCTCAATTTAACATCGGGTTGCCAGCCAAAGTTCCACTTAGTATCCTAAGCTAAGCGCCCTAAATTTGCATACAAGTTGAATGAAATAATATTACCAAATGAAATATATTTAGCAATCTTGTTAGAAGGAATTTCCATGCTTAGCAGGTTATCACTATGAGATTGAGTCCGGACACAGGATGCTTCTATTACAAGTGGGCTTAACCAAGAGTGTGGGGTGTTCTACCCTATGCATCAAAGTCTACTAAAATGCTAGATAGCATCAGCGGGAGAAGTAATAAATTGACTGGATCGGGACATTAACCCGGGCCCGCTGGAGCAACCCACTCCACAGGCGGTGGCATAACAAAATAGTCCACTAGGATATTTTAAATTGCGAACATCAAAAGCTAGGAGGGCCTGACGTTGCTATGCTAAGCAGGAGCTTTCTGAAACGTCAGGCCCTTCAAATTTCTGAGATTTTGGGTCAATTTAGTTAGTAAGCAGTTATCTAAACACTATCTAAAATTGGTTATAATTATATGGTTTTCTGAAGGGAGAATACAAAGACCCACTCGACTACTTTAAGTAAGGAAATGGTATTACGAGGAGGATTACGCGGTAAAAAAAACCAAGCAATTCCATGAAAAATCAGCTTTGGTCTGGCCACCCACCTAGTGGAAGAGTTCATCAGCTTTCCCTGCCAATCATGACAATGTTTTGATTTGCCAGCGAGAAAACTCCGCTTTAATGCTGTGTTTTCTTTTAGTTTTTCTGGTGCTTTAGCGAAGCGGAAAAGCTCAATGTTTTTGTTTTGATTTGTTTTTCTCCTTCTTCTTCTTCTTGTCGCCGAAATCCAATAGACTTTGTACAGGGATTTTGCGGGAGCCACTTTCGCTAAAGAATAGAATCGGATCTCGATGAAATTTGGCACGGACATAGAGCTAACAGTGAAATTTGTTTCTCCTTTTTTTTTTTTGGGGGGGGGCTTTTTTTCGACAACATACTACTGCAGGAGAGCAGGCAATACAGTGTTTTGGCAACGGTGCCTTATTGAACAAAACAAAAACACCTGTGAACATCGTTGGTACCGGATCAACACCCATCTTTCCCGCCTCAACTTTGCCACAATTCACAATTTTTCTGCAAGCAATCTGTCAAAGCACTGAGCACACGATGATTATAGGGTAATCCCTGAATTAAAGTCTCTGGATCAACTGTTGGATGGTTTCGGTCGAGAAAAAAAAATCCTTTACAAACTCACAGCACTTCGGATCATACCCGACCGAGGGTTCGTGCTAAGGGTTTTGCCAAACATCATCTTTCCCAGACGCTTGAAACCGTTATAGAAAAGCCAGACATCGCTGACACCAAGCACACGAAAGCATGTCTCATAAACGATAAATCACCGTGTCTCCAATATCTTATCACTCCACCCCCACCCCCACCCTAACCCCCACATGAAATCCTTAAATGACAGGTCTGGTGTGAAGTCAGAGATCTCTTGAGTATGGCGTGCAATCTGATGTCTCTATTTCTGTTAAAGATGCCAATTTCTAACAAAAATAACTCTTTTTTCTGATATAGACATGCCTATTTCAGACTGATAAATCTCTATTTCTGATAAAAATATCTCTCTTTCTGATAAAGATATCTATATTTCTGACAACGATATCGCTATTTCTGATAAAGATGTCTCTATTTCTGATAAAAAATATCTCTATTCCTGATGAAGATATCTCTATTTCTGATAACTCTATCTATATTTCTGATAAAGATGTCTCTAATTTTGATAACGATATCTTTTTCTAACGGAGATATCTCTATTTCTGATACAGGCAAGTCTATTTCTGATAAATATATCTCTATCTCTATTTCTCTATTTCTGATAAAGGTATGTCTATTTCTGATAACATATAATACTGTATCTCTATTTCTATTGGAGATTTCTCTATTTCTGAAAAAGGCATGTCTATTTCTGATAACAAATATCTCTATTTGTACCTCTAAGATTATTGTTTTAAGATAAACGATTTTGTTTCTAGTATTTGCAACATTTGTTAACCTGGAGATATATCTATTTACAAAAGAGGCGTCTCTTTCCTTGATTAAGAAGTCAGCTTCGCACCCCATACTCGGAGTCATGTCTGGACAGATCCGTCGTCGCGACGGGGGTTTTGGTCCATTCCCCACCGTAAACACCACCCCGGTCCCTCCGAGGGGACCAGCCGGTCACCGGGGCCTCGTTGAAACAGTACCACTCACAGGGGACACATCAGATATGCGATCCCTGACTCCGCAGCTAGACTTGGAGGCGAATCCGAGACGAAGAGAGGCCACTGCCTCAAACATAGCTCCCAAAGTTCGTCCGAAAAGAGAAAAAAAACATACAGAAACAGCTACTCATATGGGGGATCACTTCAATGTCATTCCTTGTCGCGTCTTTGTTTACAGTGTCAAAGGTCACAGCGTCGTTTTGGGTAGACAGGATGACAGATAGCTTTACCACCCCTTTTGGGCGCTTGACTTATTTTAAGTATAGCGATGTTTGAAAGACGAGATGGGTTGGTACAGTGTTAGTGCCCGTGTTTTGTTTTTTCTTCTTCAGACGTCCGTGTGGTATCCATGGGACCAATTTATTTATGCGTGCACGTTGCTTCCGGGCACCGCTTTCTATGTGTGACGATATGCAACGGCGCCAGGCATTCGACCGGAAGTGTAAGGCAACTTACAAGTGGTCGGCCAGACATTGCGGGGGGGGGGTCGGGTTTTGGGTCGTGGTTCTTAGGATATGATGAACTTGGCTTACACGCTCATTATGCGTGAAATTGCAAAGTGGTGACATGGTTACACGGTTGCCGTGGAAACGGAATGAGTTCACTGCAGGATTGGATCTGGGAATAACGTCTCTGTTGTTGTTGCTGTACTTCTTAGTATTATTGTCTTAATCTTCGTCTTCATACTCGGGAAAAGTCTCACTGTTTGTTCTGATTTGTCCAGTTTCTTCTTAATTCTTCTTTGTCTTCTTCTTCTGCATCTTCTCCTTCTTCTTCATCTGCATCTTCCTCTTCTTCTTCTACTTCTTCATCTTCTTCTACTGCTACTTCTTCATATTCTTCTCTTTCTTCTTCTTCTTCTTCATCTGCATCTTTCTTTCCCCCTTCCTTGTATATCTTCAAGCTTCCCCCTCCTTTATCCTTGAACGTTATTGCTTTTACATGTAGGTGGGACTCTTAACTCCACAGTAAATCTCCGCAGACTGCACATCGCCATTTTCATTCAAAAGCAAACAGCAGTAATAGAGGTTTTCCAAGGTCATCATGACCGCATATCTGCATGTTATATTATCTTCAAGTTACAAGGCACGCTATAGGCTAGATAAGATTTGAAGGTTTGATAAAACATCTTGGACGTCGTTCCATAGTTTCAAAAAAGTCCCCACGACTGCAGTACGAAATCGTCGTCGGTGGTACATCGCCTGTTTCCCCCCTTTATAAAGAAAGGTTCCACATTAAGCTCACTGTATTGGAACTCGATCAGGATTCTGATTCGAAACCGACTCCCAGAGCCGTGTTAAGCCGCGGGGTCTGCCGACTCCACTCGCCCACTCCCAAATCCTCCCGAAAAGTAGACTTGCCAAAATGCCTCCGGGCGTTTTCCCTCCCCTCCCTCCTCCCCTCCTCTCCCCTAACATCTCAATCTTCAACTCCCAAGACGAGCGAGAAACCCAATGCAGAACACTAACCCCGCACCCAAACAAAAGTGGATGTGACCCCAGTTCCGTCCCCCTGCCCTCTCCACCCTCCACTCCACCCAGGAAAAAGCAGAAGAAAAAAATCGGGGAGCAAAAAAAAAAAAAAAAAAAAAAAAAAAAAAAAATCAAATTTTCGGAAGACACCTGTCTGTAATGAGAGCGCCTATCGGATAACAACGTTGGCCTACTTTATATCCCACGTTTACAAATTGGGGATCACTTTGAGCAAATGGCCAGCACCTGACGGCGATCAATCACGGGGTAATTTTGAGAAAATAGAGAGGCCGGACACGCTGCCGCATAAAACAACAACATTGTGTTTTGTTCCCGGACGAGGTTTTGTTTGTAAGGACCCACATTCCTCTGCCGCACGTTCCCGGATGCCAATCTTGCCAGATTTTTCCCTTCCCCCTTTTTTTCCCCTTGGTGTTTTATTTCGTTCTCAATAAATGTCGATGCCCTACTGACGCGTATAGATCCAAGCAGGTCCTTATTTCTCAAAGGCTTGAGAAAAGGTCCTGCTAGGATCGAAACGTCAGGCCCTCTAACTTTTGAGATGTAGGCCTATGTCTTGCAGGTCATTTTAGTCAGTGAGCAGTTTGAATGTTTTTTGTATTAATTATTTCCAAATGATATTTGCCAAAGTTCGTGGCAGCTCATACATCAAATCTGTTTTGCTGAGTTGATCAGAAGTGCACAAATTTGTCCCACAGTTCGACGCGTCCAAGTTTACGCCATGAAAGGTAATGAACATTTCCTAAAAATGTATTTAACGCGCTGCGAGATACCCAACGAGGCATTGATACTCCGCGGGTGAATCGACGAAAAAAAGAAGAAGTTGTAATTTCCACTTCGCTGGCGCCGTTTGACATTTCCTTGTGCCAAGCCGTCGAGTTTTTGCCAAAAAGAGGCGGGACGTGTACACACGCCCCCGAAAGTAACGCCGCCAGCCAATTCCCATGCAACTTGTCACGAGCGTTATTTTTTCGAGCCGAAAGACGAGATCGAAAACAGAAACGTCAAGGAGAGAGAGAGAGAGAGAGAGAAAAAAAAAAGTTGGTCGCGAACAGCGTCGGAGCGATAACATATCTGGTCGTCCCGTCTGCTTCGCATTATCATCCAAACCTAGTCAAGAGCCTGATTCCGGGGTCCACCTTAAATCACTCAAAACCCAGACCTGGGTGACGTTTGGTTTTCATTGCCCAATTTCCAGTTGTCCGAAATCATTTTATTATGTTGTACGGGTTTTCCCACTTTGACGTTGACATCCCCCAAGTTCTGTTCGGTCGAGAGTTGTGAGTGGCTCCTCTCCAGATCTGCCCGTCTGTGTTTT
Source organism: Luidia sarsii (assembly GCA_949987565.1). NCBI lineage: Eukaryota > Metazoa > Echinodermata > Asteroidea > Paxillosida > Luidiidae > Luidia > Luidia sarsii. The sequence goes on along the minus strand of OX465120.1, from coordinate 1,892,380 downwards.
TGTGCGAGGCGGTTTTGATGGGCGGTTATGAGATTAATTGGGGTCTGCGATAGATCCACAGGATCCCCCGCACACCAGGTGGGGTTCCTGGTCGGTGTTTGGGGATCCAGGTGTTTTCGGGGGAGGAGAGGGGGAAAGAGGAGCACAGGAAGCAGAGAGAGAGAGAGAAGGGGGTGAGGGGTGATTGATCGAGCCCTGGTTGCACGCATCGCGCAGGAAAGAAAAAAAGAGAGAGAGAGAAGATTCAGAGTTTTAAAAGTCGGCTCAGATGTTGAGAAAGGAAGGCGACTCACGTTGACCGCATGGTGAGAAGTAGATCAAAAGATGGAGAAACTAGGATCGAGGGTTGCCAACTTCACACGCTATGGAGGTTTATTGAGAGACAGAGATGCATAGGCATTGGATTTGGAGAGACTGAGAGATTGGAAGAGACAGAAACAAAAGCAAACGAAGAAACAGACAGAGAGACGCACCAAGGCAAACGAGACAGAGAAAGAGAGAAAGAGAGAAAGAGAGAAAGAGAGGTGGGAGAGGGGGAGAGAGAGAGAGTGTGAGAGATTGATTTGATTTTGCAAAGAAAAACTTTATTTACAAATGAGAGAGAAGGAATAAGAGGTCAGTATTGTGTGAGAGAGACAGGACCACAACGACAGATAAACAAAAAATAGACAGAGAGGCAGAGAGAAAGAGACAGAGAGACAGAGAGAAAGAGACAGGGAGAAAGAGAGAAAGAGACAGAGAGGAAGAGAGAAAGAGACAGAGAGAAAGAGAGAAAGAGACAGCGAGGCAGAGAGAAAGAGACAGCGAGGCAGAGAGAAAGAGACAGAGAGACAGAGAGAAAGAGAGAAAGAGACAGCGAGGCAGAGAGAAAGAGACAGAGAGGCAGAGAGAAAGAGACAGAGAGGCAGAGAGAAAGAGACAGAGAGGCAGAGAGACAGCGACGGAGAGACGTAGACCGTTCCAGAGACAGGGATTTAGATTCCTAAAGACAGAGATAGGTGATAGAAACATCACAGAATGCAGCAACACAGATAGAGACTGAGACAGAGACAACCACGAGAGAGAGAGAGAGAGAGAGGGAGAGAGAGAGAGACGGACTAAGAAGACACACAGAGAGTCGGAGAACAGAGAGAGACAGAGAAATTATTTTAAAGAAGTCACAGAGAAAGAAACGGCGAGAGAAAGGCGCATAAAAATGGAAGTATAGGGTCGATGACGCACGCGTTGTGCCCCCGTAAGATCGTTAACCGAACCCATGTCACGCCAGAAGCGGAATAGGAAAGGGTTTCCAATTACTCGCTAGAGGTACCATGTGCCCCCTCCCCCCTCCCCCCTCCCCTCTCCCCCTCTCCCCCCTTCCCCTCTCCCCCTCCCCACGGCCTGTTATTCTCCCGATCTCCGAGAGGTCCGCGAAAACAAGAAATGGCAAAATTGCTACAACTTGTTGTTTTTGCACTCTGCCTCTCAACTCACAACGAGCGAAGAAGATGAATGGGCTTATGTCATCAGGCTGTTTCCACGTTATCCCGATGATAATGAAGATGAACTAATCGGGTTGTTTTTCCCCGGGCTCTCTGTCTTTCTGTCTCTGCCTCTCTTTGTTTCCCTTGATGTATCTGTCTCCAGCCCGTCTGGGTTTTTATCCTGTCTTTATGTTTCGCTGCCTGTCCCTCGTTCTGCCCCTCAATTTCCCAGACTCTCTCTGCATCTGTCTCTCACTTTCTCTGTCTCTCTTGCTCTATCATCAAGCTATCTTACTATCTCTCTCCGACTCTCTCTCTCCCTCTCTCTCCCTCTCTAGCTCTCTCTCCCTCTCGCTCTATCTAACCTCCATCTATCTCCATCTATCTTCCTCTCTCTCCCTCTATCTCCCTATCTTTATCTCCCTCTAATATGTCCCCCTCTCTCTCTCTCTCTCTCCCTCTCACTCTCTCTCTCTCTCTTTCCTCTTCTCTCTCCCCATCTCTCTCTCCCTCTATCTCTCTCTTTCTCCCTCTAACTCCCTCTCTCCCTCTCTGGTCCACCCTCTCTTCCCCTCTTTCTCTCTCCCTCTCTCCCTATCTCTCACACTACCCCCTCCTCTCTCTCTCTCTCTCCCTCTCCCCCCTCTCTCTCTCTCTCTCTCTCTCTTTCTCTCTTTATCTCTCTCTCTCTCTCTCTCTCTCTCCCTCTCTCTTTATCTCTCTCTCACACTCTCTCTCTCCCTGTACTTCTCCCTCTCACTCTCTCTTCCCCCTCTCTCTCCCTATCCCTCCCCCTCACACTCCCTCTCCCTCCCCTCCCCCCTCTCCCTCCCCTCCCCCTCTCCCTCCCCACATCCCCCCTCCTTGAGTTAGTCATCTCGAAAGGCCAGGGGATATTTAAAGAGGGGATGTCGTCTGAATCAGAGGGGGCCGGCACCCTTTCAAGAGCGAGACATGACTGCGGGCCGGTGCGTGCCCTCAGGAACAGCTTGCAAAAACAACACAACTGGCCGAGTATTATCCAACTGGCAAGGAAAACACAGCGCCCTTAAGGCTAGTATATCTCCCCCTTATTCCTCCATGGTATACCCAACCTCCTTGGTATACCTGCACTCCCCAAATGGAGAATTAATGTCTTAGTCGGGGAATGTGGCCATCAGGGGGATCGCTGTACTTCTAGACAACTTGATCCGATGGTCGGCAAACCGGGAGTCGAACCGTGGTCACAGAATTGAAAGGCGAGGGCGGAAAGCACGCCATCCCACCTAAAAGGCTAAGTCAAGGCCGTTCGCAGATAGCCTATGCCTTTAAATACTATCAATAACTAGACAAAATACAGATTGGTAGTTATCTCAGATTTTTTACCAAAATAATGTGCCAAGCTTACAAGACACTCGTTTTACCCTAACTTGAAAAACAATAGCTTGAGGGTAGCGTCTAAAGACTAACAAGTTTGGGAGAAGCTCTTTTCAGAGCCAAACTCCTTCTCGAAAGAGAAGTGCTACATAATAGTGTCACCGCACACCTTCCACTTGGTATTTCCACCATGCAAACCTTCAAGTCTTATCTAGTCTGAGTTACCAGCTCTTTTCAGAGCCACACTCCTTCTCAAAAGAACCTTACACCTGATATTTCCACCGTGCAAACCTTCAAGTCTTATCTAGTCTGAGTTACCGGCTCTGTTCATAGCCACAGTCCTTCTCGGAAGAGAAGTGTTACATGGTGTCAATGCAAACCTTCCACTGAAGTTGGGAAGATCGTATATAGGTTTCGTAGCAACAACTACTTCAACAGAAAGGATTTGTTGATGATAACTGATCAATTAACCCACTCTTTCCCAAATGTGACCCGGCACAACGACATGATGAATATCCCACCAAAACACTTTTTGAGTAAACAACGCCTGAAGTTAAAGTATCTTCACAATTCGATTACAAATCAATTGTCTTTCTGGGGGTATTTTCGGAAATGTTTGATATTTGATATCATTTGAAAGGTAATGGTATACTCTTTCACATCATTAGAAAATCTCAAAATCTCAAAAGTGGGGTTATTCCTCATTATGCTGTGCCGGGTCACAAATGGTCAGTCGTCAAGTGCTATATCCACAATTTGGCATTATTCATTCGTTTCCAAGGTGACCCACCGGGGTCACGAGGTTCGGTCACCCCCACTTCCTGGCTGTTAAAGCCTTTCTTGTTGCGCGAGACTACCCTTGACAGCCAGGGTATAATTATATGGTTCCTTCCCGTACAATTTTGATGCCAGCTTCCGGTCCCAATTGACGCAACTCTTTTTCTCTTGTCTTCCTCTCTGGTCTCTATGGCAGCCGTGTGTGAACGGGGGCTGGCGTCTCCGTCGTTAGCGCAGCACTTCCGGTTCAGCGTGACTTCGAACTTTCCGAAAACAAAATCAACACCCGAGAATGCAGCGCAGCTTTAAGAGACACACCAGTCGATGACTACATGTATAACTTGTCCCTTGTCAGTAATTCCTTGCGCTTGCTATGAAACAGCGGACTTGCACTTCAGGACATTGTCGCTATGGACTGGTCACTACTAGTGCATGTCCCAAGTTGATAGGGCAATCACCCACTTCATTAATCAAAATCATACACCGTTGGATTAATCTTGTTTCAAGATCCTTTCCCTAGCTCACTACTATTTTGATTTTCATGGTGATACATTCTCGGGTCGTTTACGAAATGAAGGCTTAGGCTCGGGCTTATAGGCTTCGGTCCTATTTCTCTTACCCGTTTTAATTTCACAGGCGTCTAGAAACAAGCGTTTTGCCACAGTTTCAAGTTGCACTTCAGGACATTGTCTCTATGGACTGGTCACTACTAGTGCAAGTCCCAAGTTGATAGGGAAATCGCCTACTTCATTATTCAAAATCATACACCGTTGGATTAATCTTGTTTCAAGATCCTTTCCCTAGCTCACTACTTTTTTGATTTTCATGGTGATACATTCTCGGGTCGTTTACGAAATGAAGGCTTAGGCTCGGGCTTATAGGCTTCGGTCGTATTTCTCTTACCCGTTCTAATTTCACAGGCGTCTAGGCGTTTCGTGGTGAATACTCTTGTACTTATCAAGCCGACATAATCTTCAAATTGGGAGACAAACCACGACCTGGATTTTCAGGTTTTGTCAGACGGAGGGGAAGCCTGAGCGCTAGCACTATCCATGGATTCGTAAACCACCTCAGTAACGCATTTTTTTTTAGAGACAACCTCTCTCCTCTTACCTCGCTTGCCTTCTTTACGCCTCTCCTTCCTCTCCCGGTCCTTCTTGGCAGCCGTTACCATGGCAACGCAAATTGCCAGGATCACGAGTAGGAGTAACAGCTTCCGCATGGTTGATCCTGTTAGATTGATTGATTGATTGATTGATGAAATGATTGATCACTCGAATTCAGCACCGTGCAATTGAAACACGACGTTGGTTACACACAATTACTGTCCCCATAAATATCTTACCTAATTTCTTACCGATTCACATGAACAAAATGAATTTGTCAGAAATTTAGAAAGCCGGACCTATCGGTCCTAGCAGGACCCGGCTTCCGATCCTAGCAGGACCTTCAGATACTAGCAGGACCTTTCGATTCTATAGCAGGACCTTTCCATCCTAGCAGGACCTTTCCATCCTAGCAGTATACCTTTCGGTCCTAGCAGGACTTTTCGATCCTAGCAGGACCTTTCGATCCTAGCAGGACCTTTCGATCCTAACAGGACCTTTCGATACTAGCAGGACCTTTCCATCCTAGCAGGAAATCTCCATCGTAGTAGGACCTTTGATCATGGCAGGACCTTTCCTTCCTAGCAGGACCTTTCCATCCTAGCAGGACCTTTCCATCCTAGCAGGACCTTTCAATCCTAGCAGGACCTTTCAATCCTAGCAGGACCTTTCCATCCTAGCGGACCTTTCCATCCTAGCAGAACCTTTCTCGGACATCATGACAGCTAACAGTCCATATCTTTTGCACCGATACTTTCTTCATATCAGAGTTAAAAACGTATCATGATCCACTTTTTTTGCCCTGGGCAGATTGCTTTTATTTCGTGCTGATGAAGGAGGCTTTTGTGATTCCCAAACAAAGAGTGGACCCGCTGGCAGGTCGGCCAGAGTCAGTGGGCTAACACTACTGCCTGCGTCCAAAATATGCCTGGCACTACTCGCCGGATGCCTCCTCAATCAAAACCACTGTTGGGCATCTGCCCCCTCTCTCTAGTACTTCCTAATTGAACTGTATCCTTTCAGCGGCAGGTAATGCATGACGATGTTTCCTCTAATGATTGCAAAGTGATAGAGAGGGGGTTGGAGAGTGAGAGCGAGAGACAGACATACAGACAGGCAGACAGACAGACTGACAGACTGACAGAGAGAACAGGGACAAAGAGACAGAGAAACAGACAGTCATACAGAGAGGCATATAGACAGGTACAGATAAACCGACAGACTGACTGAGAGATACAGGGACAGAGACAGAGAGATAGAGAGACAGAGAGGCTGAGAGGCTGAGAGGCAGAGAGACAGATCGGCAAAGAGGCAGATAGATAGAGAGACAGAGAGGCAGAGAGATAAAGAGACAGAGAGACAGAGAGAAAGAGAGGTAGGGAGACAGAGAGGCGGAGAGGCAGACAGGCAGATAGGGAGAGTCTCAGAGAGGCAAGGAGACGGAGAGGCAGAGAGACAAAGACAGATAGACAGAGAGGAAGAGAGCCAGAGAGTGAAGATATCCAGCAATTACCAAACATAACGATATGATGGATAGGGCGGGGGCGACTTGCTGCCGATTCCCATTACGTTTTTGAGCTGTTGTGTTTTGCACTGTACTCATTAGGGGAGATTTTGTAATCCATCAAGACATAATAGGAAGTAAAAATCATTTCGATTGCGTGACATCTGCTTAGAATTATCAGTAGGGGAGATGAAATTGGATGGGTAGGGTGGAATGGGGTGGGGTATTGGACGAGTTGGGATGGGACGGAATGGGGTGGGGTGAGGAGGGATAGGATGGAGTGTGATAGGTGGGATGGATAGGATGGGGTGTACGGGATGGGGTAGAGTGGGGTGGGATGGGAAGGGATAGGATTAGGATGGGGTGGTATAGGTAGGATGGATAAGATTGGATGGGATGCGATAGGATGGGGTTGGGTGGTGTGGTGTGGGTGAGTTGGTGGGATGGAATGAGATGGAATGGGATGGGGTGGGTGATGCATGTGATGTGGCATGGATGGAATGGGATGGAATGGGATGAGGTGGGTGATGCATGTGATGTGGCATGGATGGAATGGGATGGAATGGGATGGGGTGGGTGATGCATGTGATGTGGCATGGATGGAATGGGATGTAATGGGATGGGGTGGGTGATGCATGTGATGTGGCATGGTTGGAATGGGATGGAATGGGATGGGGTGGGTGATGCATGTGATGTGGCATGGATGGAATGGGATGGAATGGGATGGGGTGGGTGATGCATGTGATGTGGCATGGATGGAATGGGATGGAATGGGATGGGGTGGGTGATGCATGTGATGTGGCATGGTTGGAATGGGATGGAATGGGATGGGGTGGGTGATGCATGTGATGTGGCATGGATGGAATGGGATGGAATGGGATGGGGTGGGTGATGCATGTGATGTGGCATGGATGGAATGGGATGGAATGGGATGGGGTGGGTGATGCATGTGATGTGGCATGGATGGAATGGGATGGAATGGGATGGGGTGGGTGATGCATGTGATGTGGCATGGTTGGAATGGGATGGAATGGGATGGGGTGGGTGATGCATGTGATGTGGCATGGATGGAATGGGATGGAATGGGATGGGGTGGGTGATGCATGTGATGTGGCATGGATGGAATGGGATGGAATGGAATGGGGTGGGTGATGCATGTGATGTGGCATGGATGTAATGGGATGGAATGGGATGGGGTGGGTGATGCATGTGATGTGGCATGAATGGAATGGGATGGAATGGGATGGGGTGGGTGATGCATGTGATGTGGCATGGATGTAATGGGATGGAATGGGATGGGGTGGGTGATGCATGTGATGTGGCATGGTTGGAATGGGATGGCATGGGATGGGGTGGGTGATGCATGTGATGTGGCATGGATGGAATGGGATGGAATGGGATGGGGTGGGTGATGCATGTGATGTGGCATGGATGGAATGGGATGGAATGGGATGGGGTGGGTGATGCATGTGATGCGGCATGGATGGAATGGGATGGAATGGGATGAGGTGGGTGATGCATGTGATGTGGCATGGATGGAATGGGATGGAATGGGATGGGGTGGGTGATGCATGTGATGTGGCATGGTTGGAATGGGATGGAATGGGATGGGGTGGGTGATGCATGTGATGTGGCATGGTTGGAATGGGATGGAATGGGATGCGGTGGGTGATGCATGTGATGTGGCATGGTTGGAATTGGATGGAATGGGATGGGGTGGGTGATGCATGTGATGTGGCATGGTTGGAATGGGATCTGGTGGGACGGTGTTGGATGAGGTAGGGTTGAATGGGTGAGATTGGTTAAGATGTGATGGGATTGAATGAAATGGAATAAAATGATAATTTCTATCGTTAATGAGGTCGTTCATAATTTTGTAATGATTATTGCCGTCCAAGCAACGATAAATACACGAGGGGTAGGCCTACACCTCAAAACGCTTATACCCTGTACTAGAATCGTTTCAAAATCACTGTTTCTACCTAAGCATGACGTCTACAAGTCTGAATGTTTTCCAACGAGTCTCGGCACGAGCAAGAATTCTCCCAAATGCAAACATGTTTACAGGAAGGTCCAGTCAGGGATCGGGACGTCAGGAGAAGACATCTCTCATGGGTCTTACGCAGCACATGGCTGGAAACTAAAATGGAAGGAACATCGCTGACTTTTGCGCTTTAACTCTTTGCATACCGCATGTGTGTGGCTTCCGCGTTTACCTGACCGCATACTTTTTGAACGCTGTTCAGCCCTGTACCGGGTTGTTTTGCAACGGAACCGCGCTTAAAAGCCCTATACAACATTGGTAAAGGTCAACAGATATCCACAGTTTGTGTGTTGAACCACGAAACATTCCAAAAAAGCAATACTGCGAAAGTTTTAGCTCAAATGGTAATCTGAGAAAGCAGAAAAAGGCAAAAAAACCGTCACGGTTTTCGCACCGTTCTGCAGTGTAAGAAAAAGTTTATTACTCGCGAGTAATAAACTATTTTGTCGATGTTTGAGTGAAAATTTCTCGAAAAATACAGCATCCCAGACCGTTAGATTTCAACATGAGGATTCTATCATGACCATCTACAAACTGTGTAAATTAGAAGGAAATCTGTGGACATCGATGTTTCCCGATCTTCCCAATGATGTATTGGGTTTTTAAAAGAGAGGGTTGTTTTCGACGCTTGTTTTTAAAGGCGGAACAATTGCGTTGGGAGATTAAAGTTCAGTACACCTTTTTTTTTACACGGTAGACTTATCTTTCATTTGTGACCCGGCACAGCATAATGAGGAATAACCCCCACTTTTGAGATTTTGAGATTTTCTAATGATGTGAAAGAGTACACCATTAGCTTTCTAATGATATCAAAATTATTTCCGTATGAACTTTGCTGTAAATAGTACAAGGGGACTTCGCTCGTTCATTTGGCACCAGACACAATATAGCAGCACCAGTCTAACTCCTCGAAAGCGGCCATTCAAAAAGGCAGGAACTTTACATTTTCATGAAAACAGTACACAAACACTCCCACAAAAATCCTCATTTTTTCATCATTGAGAGACGGATTTCGAAAAAAAACTTTGGACGTAGCATCCTCCAATACATTAACTTTCCGAAAATACAAATCGAATTGAGAAGATACTTAGACTTCAGGCGTTGTTTACTTGAAAAGTGTTTTGGTGGGATATTCCTCATGTCGCTATGCCGGGTCACATTCGATATAGAGCTGGGTGCATTCGGTTACCTCTTTAGTTACGAAAAAGTCCCGCCAGATCCCTTACAGGCGACTCCGCAACTGGCGGTTCGGTCCGGTGGTACCGTATAATGTGGTTTGTCTGCACACGCGAGCCTGTCCCCAGCCACCGACGGTGGCTGAAACTCAAGCCCCCTTTAGCCCGTGGCATTATCAACTTTCGTCTGGGAAACCTCACCTCCCTGGGAGTTTTTTTTTTTTAAATCATGAACTCGATAACCCTGAAGCCGGAGTGCGACTAGACACCGTACTAAAAGTGGACTATCTTCGGTTTAAACTGAAAAGGGTCTATCTAGTTGTGTCTGAACGGTCTACGTAGACCGTTTTGGGTACTACGAACGGTCTATCTTAGACCGCCGAGGAGGGGTGGACTAGACTACGTAGACCGGTCTACGTAGACCGGTCTAGCTTGCCTAATACCTCCTTGGGTCTACAAACCTTAACGTGTCTGAACGGTCTATCTCATAACCACATCCGGTTTAGGTAGACGAGCGGGCGCATTACATAACCGGTGATTTATGTCATTCGTGTTATTTAAGGGAAGTTGGGATTCAGGGTCAAGCAACGTACGTGCCAGTCATTTCCCTATCAAGTGTACCTATTCATTATCTCCGATGTCCATTCTGTGAAGTGTTCATACATTGTACATTGATGCTGCGCAAAAGAAATAAACTAAACTGAACTAAACATTTGCTGCCTGACTTGCTCGTGTGTTTGTGTATGTTGCCAATCTAGTGCAGCTCTCCTGAGCCAGCGAAACTTTAGAGCAAGCCGTTTGATCTACGTCGTATTCTTGAGCATCAATGAGCTTCATATAATGTACATTGTTCTGATACCTCTCCGTTCTACACCTTGAGATAGATGGAGTGAACGGGTGATGAGAGGAGGCAAACAGCCTGGTTGCTCGCTTAAAATGTCCTGACTGGGGGGAAAAGTCGGTAAGAGCCGAGGAACACCTTCCATGGAAGTATCGGTAGAGGAGACTACAGGGCGTCTTTCACCTCTAAATCCAATTGTCTTTCGTCGGCCCGTTTTCAGCTCAGTTCAGAGAGTGACGTCGAACAGTTGAAAAGCAATATTTTGTTGACTTGACGGAAATGAGGCTTTTCCGTGCCAGACTTCGGCGGTTTATCGATAGCTTTGGGTCTGTGGGGCGGGACTTGTACGGGGATTTGTCCGACTAGACGTGGGGATTAGGCTCCTCCTGGTCGTAAGAACAATGTCAAGGGCCCAGGTCAGTCTTGTCGGAAAGCGGTCGCTATTTCTCTTCATCGAGACGGCGCAGTTAGTTATTAGCCTATAAGGTGAGGTCGCGCAGCCCAAGAACTGTGGTACGCACGCGCGCGTTTTAGTTCCAGATTGCAGACCACCACGGCACTAAAGGGCTTTCTTAATTATTAATGCAAATTGTACGCGTCGAACCGAAAGCGAGGCTTTGGGCGCTAGATTTCCAACATCTTGCCATATTGATCTCAAATATGTGACCCGGCACAGCATAATGAGGAATAATCCCCACTTTTGAGATTTTCAGATTTTCAAATGATGTGAAAGAGTATACCATGAGCTTTCAAATGATATTAAAATATAATCTCTTCTAATATTTAAAATTTCCGAAAATACAAAAAAAAAGAAAATTTATTTGTAATCGAATTGTGAAGATACTTTAACTTCAGGCGTTGTTTACTCAAAAAGTGTTTTGGTGGGATATTCTTCATGTCGTTGTGCCGGGTCACATATTACTATTACGATGGCCTGGCGGTTCGACACCCTAGCAGGACCTTTCTTCAAGGCAAAATCTGCATCTGAGAATAGTCCTGCAATGATCTTAATATCATCAGGAACGCTTTTTTATTCACCTTTGAGACATCTTAGTCTAAAAGCCGTTTGCAAAATATTAAGTAAAACCAATAAATGAAGAAAAAAAATTACTGGGATCTTTTGAAGAAAAAAAACTGAACTGGGACTTGAACCCGGGACCTCTTGCTTTGCGCACCAGTGCTGTTACCACGATAGCAGCCACACAGACACCTAATTGTGGCAGGTTTGACTCGCTTGTACTCGCGGTGCACACTTATTGATTGACTTCAAAGGTAATTATTGATTCTGATTTTCAAGCGAGTTCTGAAAATCTTGGCAAAAATTGGCAAAAACAAATATTTTGATTGGACACGGACTTCTTGTTTTGCGTAGATCCTACAGGTGTTCTTACCATCTGAGCTATCAAGCCCTTAGATGGCGACCTTTTTTACGATCGTTTCTAATCCGAAAAGTTCTTTCCACATTGATACTGCGCTGCAGGTTCTCGACAAACAGAAATGACAAGATTGCAATAAATACGAAAACAATATTCGGAAAGCTAAAGATACCGCGCCGTCAGTCAATTCAATTTGAAAACAATTCGAACTCGGTTGACGTATGCGTAAATGTTGAGCTAACAGTCGTGTGTTTTTTTGTCCGCGGTGAGAACATTCACATTCTAAAGCCTTTTTAGACGAATCAGAGTTTATTATTAACTTAAGCTAATGGCTACTCTCGTGCGCAAAGACTATCAGAAAAACCGAGTCGAAACGTCGACAACTCTGACGTCTTCACATCCGAGGTCTTCAGACGAAGAAACTAAAATTCCAAACCCAATCTCCTGGCGTCTCAAGACTCTGAATAAATGCCAACCATTGTCTTAAGAAACGTATTAAAGGGATAACATAGCATTGGTCGAGGTCAAAGAATAGCATCCATACGTTGTCTGATCCAACATATGCATGGAATAGCACACCTGTGAAAACTTTAGCTCAATCCGCCAACCGAGTCTCGAGAAAATCATGAAAACCTCTTCATTTGTTTCGCGAAAATGCAGCATTCAACGTGTTGTTCTGAAACAATCGTTTAAATCTAGGGGGAGACGTAAACGATTTATTTTACTCTTTTCTCCCAAAATACAAAATTTTTCTCCCAAAATACAAAATTTTATGTCGAAATATTTCAGTGAGAGGTTTCTACCATAACCATCTTCAAACTGTATAAGTTTCATGTAAATATGTGAACATTTCAGTTGTTTTTCATTTCATGTTGTGTAGGGGCTTTAATTAAGAACGCATCCCTCGTTGAAAAGACGAAACTCTTACCTTTTATATGTTTCTCTCCTCAGAATGAAGAACTTGGAAGAAAATATCCCGAGATGATAAAAGTCCTTGCGTGGTGTGGAGTAGTGGTTTTTTTTTCCAAGAGCAGAGAAGTTAACGTCCTCTCGTGTCGACGTCTCTCAGAAACTAGCACGAAACTCCACCGCCCCCTCGCCAATCAAAATCCAGCGAACAATGACGTTGAACTGCAGTCTCGACTAAGTAGTAGCGACAGAGAGCGCGCGCGCCAGAGAGAGAGAGAGAGAGAGAGAGAGAGAGAGAGAGAGAGGGGGGAGGGGGGGAGGGAGGGGAGGGGGTGCGAAAAAAATGGAGAGGGTGGGCGGGTTCCTTCAAAGTTTCCCCCTTCTCCTGAGCGTACTGCGTCGCCTTTTCCTCTCTGCGTCGCCTTTTCCTCTCTCTGTGTCTGTGCCCCCCCCCCCCTCTCTCTCTTTCTCCTCTTCTCTCCCTCTATCTAGTCTCTGCATGTCTCCCTCTAACTTCTGTCTCCTCCTGTCTCTCTCTGGCGGTCTGTCTCTCTGTCTTTCTCTGTCCCCTCTGTCTCTCTGTTTCCCTCCTCCCTTATTGCCTCCCCTTTCCATTTATGTATCTCTCTGTCCCCTTTCTCACTCTCTCTTAGTCTCCTTCTCCCCCCCCCCCACCTTTCTCTCTCTCTCTCTCTCTCTCTCTCTCTCTCTCTCTCTTTCCCCCTTCCTTATTGGCGGACGACGAGAGAAGTGCAGGAGGCGAGATGATGTTATTCTTGCCGAAAGGTAGATCGACGACGGCGGGCCTTCATGGAAGGTGGAAAGGACTCACCGTGGGCAGTCCCTGGGCCCCGGGGGGAGAGTTCGACCGAGGCGCTCGAACTGTTTGTGCAGTAGGCTCCTCGGGAATTTTGCGACCCCTCAAAAAAAACCTAAAAAAAATGGAAGTGTTGGTGGGGGGGGGGGGTGGGGGGGGGTGGGGGTGAGTTGAAGCACAACCCCCCCCCCCCGCAAAAAAAGAGCCCGAGGGGGTGAACGTTCTCCCAGTCTTGGCAAGAGAAGGAAAGAGAGAGAGAGAGCTAGCAAGTTACGGCCAGTAACCCTAACGTTGCACTGTGAGTACGTCTTACAGCGCAGTTACAACCTTGAATGGATTTTTTTTTTTACAAGGATGTCCCCCCTCCTAGATCTCCCCCTCCCCCCCCCCCCCCAAAAAAAAAAAAAAAAAATCACACGCACGCCAAACAAAATAAAAAAAACACCCTAACTTTGGACGGGTGTCCTAACCGTTAGCCAACCAGTAGACGGCTCGACTGTGGGTGCGTTCCCGCCGAGACTTCCGCGGGTGTCTGTCACTCACAGCACCGTCGGTGAAACGGCATTTTCTTTCAAGTTTTCCTGTCAGAATCACTGACGCCGGGGTCCGCCGGTATCTGGCGCTGCCGCACCGGATCGGCACCCCTGCAGTCGTAACTTGGGAATAGGCGGAGATACGTTTACCGGACCGGTCCATTGTGCTAGGGTTTTTCCTTCATTCTTTTCTCTCTCTCTCTCTCTCGGCGCAAGCTGTTGGCGCTTCGGCTTACGGAAAAGATACTTAGTTGATATTATGATAGACGAGGGGTGTTTTGGAAAGAGAGAAACTGCAAATCTCGGGAGAACCGGAGCGAGAGACGGACAGGTATTGAGGGAGGGGAACTGCGTGTGACGGAATGATTGAGATACAGGTAGAAATGTAGAGAGACAGATCAGAGACGCAATGATTTTGATTTCTCGTTTAAAACGTTAATATTAAGAACTGTGCAGAAAGGTCAGGAAACAAACAGACAGAGAGAGAGAGAGAGGAAGGGGTACTGGTTGGCACAGAGAGACAGACAGACAGACGGAGAGACAAAGTGACACAGAGTTGAAGAGACAGTCTTTAAAATCTTGAAAGCAGATTAGAAGTAGAGAGAGAATGAGACAGAGGGACGTGTGCCAACAATGAGAGGGGCAGGGTGACAGAATGAATGACAGTGGGGGAAACAATAGAGAGAGAGGGAGACAGAATGCCAGAAAGTTACAGACAATAGGAGCCATAGAGAGAGATAGAGAGAGGAAGAGCGAAAGAGGGACAAAGAGAAGAAGAGACAGAGGGACAGAAAGAGCGGGGGAGAGCGAAAGAAGGACATAGAGAGAGATAGAGAGAGGGGAAGAGAGAGGAAGAGAGTGGGGAGAGAGAAAGGAAGAGATAGGGATAGAGTGAGGGGAGAGATAGGGTCAGGGGAAGAGAGGGGAAGAGAGAGGAAGATAATGGGAGAGAGAGGAATATATAGGGACAGACAGAGGGAGGGAGAAATAGGGACAGAGAGAGGGGACGAGAGAGGAGGGGGGAGCGGAGGGAGATGGCGGGAAGAGACAGAGGCAGGGAGAGAGAGGGAGGAGGAGAGAGGGCGAGATAGAGAATGAGAGAGAGAGGAATGATTCAGAGGCAGTGAGAGAGAGAGAGAGAAAGAGGCAGAGTGGGAGCGTGACAGAAAGACAGGCGTGGAGGCAGAGATGGAGTCCGGGCAGCTAGTTACATGCCAGGTACACTCACGGAAACCTGTCAACAGCCTCAGATCTCCACTGTCTCTCCCCCTGTACCACTCGAAGGGAATTTCCACGTCAGTTTAGCAAATCGCCCGTCGTCAGATATTGCAATACTTTTTCTCTCCTTATTATTTTTTACTTCCCCTAGACTCTTCGGACCTATGTGTGTTTTGTTTTGTTCACACCGCCGAGAGCTTAAGCAAACAGTTTGCCAACTTGGACGGCGAGTTGTTCCCCGGGACAATGGGGGAATGGGGGAAGGCCGGTGGTCGTGCCCAGGGTCTAGGCTGGAAACAACTAGGCCTCCGATTGTTCCTCGATCTCACCTTCTAAAAAAAAACACCTCCCGAAGTCCATTCGCTCTCTCTCTCCCTCCTTCTCCCCCCTCTCTCTCTCTCTCTCTCCTCTTTCCTTCTATTTCTCTCTCTCTCCCTCCCTCCTTCTCTCCTCTCTCTCTCTCCCTCTCTCTCTTTCTCTCTCTCTCCTCTCTCCTTCTCTCTCTCCCTCGCTGTCTCCCTCCCTCCTTCTCTCTCTCTCTCTCTCTCTCCCTCTCCCTCTCTCTCTCTCCCCTCCCTCCCTCTCTCTCTCTCTCTCTCTCCCCTCCCTCCCTCTTTCTCTCTCTCTCTCCCTCCCTCTCTCTCTCTCTCTCTCTCTCTCTCTCTCTCTCTCTCTCTCTCTCGTTGTCGCTCTCTCTCTCTCCCCCCTCCCTCCCTCCTACTCTCTCTTCCCTCCCTCCCTCCTTCTCTCCCTCTCTCCCCCTCTCTCCCTCTCTCTCGCTGTCGCTCTCTTTCTCTCTGACAGGCCATCTCGCGAGACGAGGCCCGCATCCACGTCCGGAGGGGAGACGCGAGGGCAGATCAGAAGTCAGGTCCCCCTCCCGATCCCTCAACCTCGGTCAGTCATTCGCGACCAAAAGAAAAAAAATCGGGGCTCTGCCCCCGAGCCACTGCTGGGCCAAAAAAAAATGATAAAGAAGGAGGGGGAAGAGAGAAAACACTCAAGAAAGAAAACGCAGAACTATGAAAAGAGTGCGAAAACAAACACGTATACACTTCGATAACAAGACTACATCGTTCGAGGTCTTTTTTGGAGGTGATTCTGTCGTAGGAAACAAACTCTTCCACCAGCCCGAGGCTCCTGTTCTACAGCGATTAACGTTGACTTATCCAATCTTGTTTCGCCCCTTCATCAACCCCTACCACCGGTGAACTTGAATTCAGGTCCGACCCCAACCCACCCCCCCCCCCTCCTTCTTCCCCGTCCACCTGTACCCTCCAGTCCTCTTCCCAAGACCCCTCCACGCACGAGGGATCAATATTCCCACCTGTCCAACCCCTTTCCACACCCCTACCCCTCCCACATCCAAAAAAAATCCCAAACCTTAAATTCACTTCTTCCTCTAAAACGTCCAACCCGTCCGCTCTCGGCCTCTTTAACCCCATACTCTCTCTCTCCCTCTATTTTAAAACTCAACGGGAAAATCATTCTTCATCAATCAAACCCAGCTTGCTTTTTTCCCCAAAACGGCTACACACCTGTCAATCACACTTCAACCAACCCCCTTTTCCTGAATCAATAATACCCAAAAAACCCCATAACTTTGACAACTGTCCGGGCAAGCTCTAGGTCTGAACTCCCGTGAACTCGCGTTTTCCGAAATTCCGAGCATAATTCTGTGAGGGCCCCCAGCTCGATCGCAATAGTTAGCACGGGCCTGCCACGTCGTCCAATACACGCTGTCTTTTGTTCCGCTATAATATAGGAAGGAAGCCGATCGAAAACTCCTTCGGGTAACAAGTAACAGTCGGACAAGTTGAAGTTCTTTTCGGGCACTCGATTCTTTTCACCCCGTTCCTCGAACGAACCACCTGGCGATCACATCCGCTCTATTCCCAAAAGCGTCGGGGGGAACAATTGTTCCTCTTCCATCTATCGAGTTATTTTTTCCCCCACCACCGCACCTTTTCAATTGTTTTCTTGTCAGTGGGCGTGGCAGCGACCAACCCCCTTATTCCCCTGTGATGTAAATACCCGCGCAGCGCACACCTGTGCAATTGCAAAAGATCTTCGCAACACAATAGCAGAGAGTATAATTTTTATGAGTGTTAGCTCCCTTTTTTTTTTTCACCATCCCACACGCTCTCTGCTCATTATGAATAAAGGTCGTTGACTCTTGGAGTTGGAGGTGAAATGGGGTTAAACAAATCTCTTCGATGACCTTTTGCAACGAGAAGATTCCCAAACGAACCGGATATCACATAAGACTATAATTATTAAACTTGACACAATTGTTTTCCTCAGAATTTCACATTCACTCATATTTCTACAGTTTTGTTCCGACCCCATTAATTTCACTATATTGAAGTAAAGAGTTAATTTACTATTAACATCAGATAACTCACCGTGACAATTTTCAGGAATGAGAATGTGGAGATCGGGTTTTAATAGTCTTCATTAGCAACCACCTTTCACTGTCAGCAACTATAGAGGGCGGTATTCACCACTTAGGGGTGCAGCACACACAATCCATCCTAGATGGCTCCGCCGAGCTGATTATCATAAAGTGTCTTTGGAGGGTCTTTGGAGGTTAATTAACTGATACATTGTAGAACAAGTGAAACTTAAGACAACCTGGGGGTTCACTCTTCAATTTGGTATGTCATTTGGACCATATCCGGCTTTAAATGTGGCCCTATTTGGCTGTGGAAGTGGAGGGGTCCATCCCAAAATCCTTGCAGAAATTCGGCTTGGACGGCAACACATTTTGGGGGTGTTTTTTTCTGGGGGTAATTAGCAAAAAATCTAATCCGCTAAGGGCACTAAAATCGAAAAGAATCTGAGAGATGAAGGTCCATACTACAATTTTAAGTATAGCTACAAGAACTGAGAGACTTTTAGGCGTGGGATAATTGGCTTTGAAAGTGAGTGTTTTTGTACAGTGTTCAATGGGAGCTCTATTTTTGGTGTTCTGCACCCTTAGGGTTGCCGAACACTAAATCAAGCATCCACAGAACACTGTACAGAAATGGATGGAAGGATGGATGTATGGATGGATGAAGGCATCGAAGGAAGGATGAATGGAGGGAGGAGTGTCAGGGGATCGCTATAATAATGACGCACTGACAAGATATCGAAGATGGTGCAACAAGAGCTGATAGTCTGGCTCCTCGTTTGGTCACTTTGCCTTGACACCGCCGTTAGAACTCGCCATACAGGGTACCCGACACAATATTGCAGCACAGCCACCCCATAGCCCACCGCGGCCGTCCCCACACACTATTGTAATCGTGGCCGTCTATGCAAACCAATAATTTAGATTGGACTCTACCAATAGTCAACTATAGGCCGTATAGGTCAGCTAGTGGGGGCGCTATAGTCAGAAGCAATTCAATATCTCCAGGGATCACACCCCCGCTTTCAGTTTCATGCAGATGCAAACAACTAGTTGTAAACCTGGCTACAGCAGTTTGGGGATCACACATAAATGGATGCAGCTTTTTCAATTAAAATCAATTCAAACAAACAAAGGAAAAACTGTCGGGGAACTTTTGAACAAATTGAAAAATTGACAAGGAAATTACTTTTTGATCGACTTTTTAATTGTTCATAAGTTCCCAATCAGCTTTTGCTGTTTTTGTTTGACAATCATATTTATAGGCCACCTATCATTCAATCAAAAGCAAACATTACAAACATCACAATATGACAGGATACGACTCGTGTAGCTGCCATTTGTACTGTTCGCACCATAGCTAGCCTATAATAATACTACCAGGAAGTATATCAGCAGCCTATATAGAAGTCAGCCCGATCATCACTTCCGCTATACACATTAATTAACGCCAGATCGGCGTATTTCGGGTCACGGGCCGAGAGTCCCCGATAGGCTCCGATGGTTATCGAGCGAAATGCGAAGTTCCCATCCCATCTCGGTATACGTCGTACCGTAGGGAAAGTTCGTCACTCGTCGCAACCGATATACAATAATTGTACTACAGGAAACAGTCAGCGAACAAAATATCTGAACACAGGAAACAGTCGTCAGCTCGTCTCATAGGTCGTGTCCCCAGACTTGATATACCTATTTATACATGATAAAGGTAGCAGGTTGCCATTCTACAAATTGTAAACAATCATCTCGTGATCTCGTGCCAAGCAGGCAGTATGTCAGTACTTGTCTTGGAGATTCCAAATCACAGTTTCCGTACAAAATTGAGGGAGAAAAGGAGAATGAAATGAAGTTTCTAGTCGTTTACGTTCTGTTGGCCCTGAATATTACAGTCGTTTCTAGCTGCGGGGTCACCACGCATCTTGAAATCGGTGAGTGAAAACTGAAATGCATGTGACTGGTCTGTGAAGTGTGAGCATGGTGGTTTGAGTGTGACAGTGCTGACAAGTATACGTCCTACTCCTTCCAAATTTTTACGAAAAGAGGGTTTTTTCTGGGAAGAGTATCATCATCCTACCCACAAGAAGTCAACCAGTTTCAAGATTGACTTTTTAGAATGGTTAAGACCTTCTCAATATTATGAACGCAGTGGTTGTTGTTACGGCAGTCGTCTGTGTGGTTCCCTGACTTCACAGTATTTGTCCGAATGTTTAGCTCTTGGAACCAGACTATCACCTAATAGACTGGTTCAACCAGCCTGCAATGCTGACGAAATAAAATTAAGTCTGGGAACCACACGGACGACTGCCGTAACAACAGCCACTGCGTATTATGAAATTTAGGAATGTAATTTTACACGTAACCCATATCCACCTGACTGTCAATGCATAGTGTACACGATGCCTAATCCCCTATGATCGCTATCAGTATCACACTCAAAAACAAATAAAACCTGCATTGCAAGAGAAAATTGTCAATCACAGCTTTTCCAAAAAATAAAACCAAAACAAACTATATACCAGTGGAAAGAGTATGAAATTTACTTGCGTGATGCAAGGAAGTATAAACTATCATAAACCATATCAACAGTGAATGGGATAACACCATAATTTTCACAAACCTCAAAATAGACAAATAAAAGGATGGTAATTTTTGGAATTAATTGAACAATTTCAACGATAGCTGCCTGATTTTTTTTTTCATCAGGCATCGGGCAAAGTACTGAGCACCCAGTGTCTATCACGTCGAGCAGGGCAAACCCTCATTGAATTACATTCTCCTTGACGCAAACATCATGTTAAATTTATAGGCCTATATGATAAAATATAATATTATCATGTTGATTCACCTGCAGGTCACAGAGCCACCGAATATTTCGAAGACACCACAGGTGGAGTCGACTTCAGACAGGTTCAACAAGTTTCTTAGTTTGTTTACCCAAGAATCCTTTTTCAAGCCTCTCACTTAAGTTTTATTTTTAACTAACCCGCTGGGCTAGTAAATTGAGGTTTTTTTGCTAGCCCGCAGCAAGTTTTACTAGCCCTGTATAATTGATATTGAATTTAACACAAGGTTATTAGGTCAACAATTTATTTGTTTCTACTTTCTCATCTCCGCCCGCATCATTTTTTGGCACCACACCCCTGTCTACTTTTTACTAGTCCGCCGGGCTAGCAAAGTGGGTCATCTTACTAGCCCGCGGCTGTTTTTACTAGACAATGACTGTCGGGCTAGTGCTAAGGTCGAGCCCTGCTTCTCTTATGTTCACTCCCCCACTTCTCTCTTTGACTCTGAGGAAATTTGTTTAGTTTTCCGATGCTCACTCTGTGGAGTGACTGTTGGACGAAAAAAAAATCTGAAAAAAAAAGTTCCGTGTTTTTTCTCATGACATGGTGTATAGATTGAGCTGTGCAGGTGTGTTATTTCATGTACATGTATAAATGTGGCATTTAGACAAAGTATGGAAACGATTTTTTGAACATCGCAAATAATTGATACAAGTTATTCTTCTGAATCTTTAGTACAATTGCTCCTGAATTGAAACTGATTCCCAAGATACTGCTGAAAATTAGTTTTATTTGTTGTTTCTTTGCCGGGGTTGGGTGGGGTGTGGTCTGTTGCTATGCACAGCTCATCCTTGACAACCAGGATGCCTTCCAGGGAGGTAACCCGTACCCCGACGCCTTCTACCCGGATATTTGCAGAGGAGGTAGGTCAGAGGTCATGTCAGAGGTCACATAGTGCTGATTATTAAAAAGAGTTGTCAGCCTTGACTGACAGTCTACCAACCAATTTAGGATGGAGTCCCTTGCTTCAGACTAGTCACCTCTCTCCTAGTTCTATTTGTCAGCCTTGGCTGGCAGTCTACCACCAATAGGGATGGAGGCTTATGCCTTGCTTCAGACTAGTCACCCCCTCCCAGTTCTATCTGTCAGCCTTGGCTGGCAGTCTACCGCCAATAGGGGATGGAGGCTCATGCCTTGCTTCAGACTAGTCACCCCCTCCCAGTTCAAATATTATTTGTCAGCCTTGGCTGACAGTCTACCACCAATAGGGGATGGAGGCTCATGCCTCGCTTCAGACTAATCACCCCCTCCCAGTTCTATTTGTCAGCCTTGGCTGGCAGTCTACCACCAATAGGGAATGGAGGCTCATGCCTTGCTTCAGACTAGTCACCCCCTCCAGTTCTATTAGTCAGCCTTGGCTGACAGTCTACCACCGATAGGGAATGGAGGCTCATGCCTTGCTTCAGACTAGTCACCCCCTCCCAGTTCTATTTGTCAGCCTTGGCTGGCAGTCTACCACCAATAGGGGATGGAGACTCATGCCTTGCTTCAGACTAGTCACCCCCTCCCAGTTCTATTTGTCAGCCTTGGCTGGCAACCTACCGCCAATAGGGGATGGAGACTCATGCCTTGCTTCAGAATAGTCACCCCCTCTCTCAGTTCTATTTGTCAGCCTTGGCTGACAGTCTACCACCAATAGGGGATGGAGGCTCATGCCTTGCTTCAGACTAGTCACCCCCTCCCAGTTCTATTTGTCAGCCTTGGCTGGCAGTCTACCACCAATAGGGGATGGAGGCTCATGCCTTGCTTCAGACTAGTCACCCCCTCCCAGTTCTATTTGTCAGCCTTGGCTGGCAACCTACCGCCAATAGGGGATGGAGACTCATGCCTTGCTTCAGAATAGTCACCCCCTCTCCCAGTTCTATTTGTCAGCCTTGGCTGACAGTCTACCACCAATAGGGGATGGAGGCTCATGCCTTGCTTCAGACTAGTCACCCCCTCCCAGTTCTATTTGTCAGCCTTGGCTGGCAGTCTACCGCCAATAGGGGATGGAGGCTCATGCCTTGCTTCAGACTAGTCACCCCCTCCCAGTTCTATTTGTCAGCCTTGGCTGGCAGTCTACCACCAATTGGGGATGGAGGCTCATGCCTTGCTTCAGACTAGTCACCCCTCCCAGTTCTGTTTGTCAGCCTTGGCTGGCAGGCTACCACAGATAGGGATGGAGGCTCATGCCTTGCTTCAGACTATAGTCACCCCTCCCAGTTCTATTTGTCAGCCTTGACTGGCAGTCTACCACAAATAGGGATGGAGGCTCATGCCTTGCTTCAGACTAGTCACCCCTCCCAGTTCTATTTGTCAGCCTTGGCTGGCAGTCTACCACCAATAGGGATGGAGGCTCGTGCCTTGCTTCAGACTATAGTCACCCCTCCCAGTTCTATTTGTCAGCCTTGGCTGGCAGTCTACCACCAATAGGGATGGAGGCTCATGCCTTGCTTCAGACTAGTCACCATCCCAGTTCTATTCGTCAGCCTTGGCTGGCAGTCTACTACCAATAGGGGATGGAGGCTCGTGCCTTGCTTTGCTTCAGACTATAGTCACCCCTCCCAGTTCTATTTGTCAGCCTTGGCTGGCAGTCTACCACCAATAGGGATGGAGGCTCATGCCTTGCTTCAGACTCGTCACCCCTCCCAGTTCTGTTTGTCAGCTTTGGCTGGCAGTCTACCACCAATAGGGATGGAGGCTCGTGCCTTGCTTCCGACTAGTCACCCCTCCCAGTTCTATTTGTCAGCCTTGGCTGGCAGTCTACCACCAATAGGGATGGAGGCTTATGCCTTGCTTCAGACTAGTCATCCCCTCCCAGTTCTATTTGTCAGCCTTGGCTGGCAGTCTACCGCCAATAGGGGATGGAGGCTCATGCCTTGCTTCAGACTAGTCGCCCCCTCCCAGTTCTATTTGTTAGCCTTGGCTGGCAGTCTTCCACCAATAGAGGATGGAGACTCATGCCTTGCTTCAGACTAGTCACCCCTCCAAGTTCTATTTGTCAGCCTTGGCTGGCAATCTACCACCAATAGGGATGGAGGCTCATGCCTTGCTTCAGACTAGTCACCATCCCAGTTCTATTCGTCAGCCTTGGCTGGCAGTCTACTACCAATAGGGGATGGAGGCTCGTGCCTTGCTTTGCTTCAGACTATAGTCACCCCTCCCAGTTCAATTTGTCAGCCTTGGCTGGCAGTCTACCACCAATAGGGATGGAGGCTCATGCCTTGCTTCAGACTAGTCACCCCCCTCCCAGTTCTATTTGTCAGCCTTGGCTGGCAGTCTACCACCAATAGGGATGGAGGCTCATGCCTTGCTTCAGACTAGTCACCCCCTCTCCCAGTTCTATTTGTCAGCCTTGGCTGGCAGTCTACCACGGATAGGGAATGGAGGCTCATGCCTTTCTTCAGACTAGTCACCCCCTCCCAGTTCTATTTGTCAGCCTTGGCTGGCAGTCTACCACCAATAGGGGATGGAGGCTCGTGCCTTGCTTCAGACTATAGTCACCCCCTCCCAGTTCTATTTGTCAGCCTTGGCTGGCAGTCTACCACCAATAGGGATGGAGGCTCGTGCCTTGCTTCAGACTAGTCACCCCCCCCTCCCAGTTCTATCTGTCAGCCTTGGCTGGCAGTCTACCAACCAATATGGGATGGAGGCTCATGCCTTGCTTCAGACTAGTCACCCCCTCCCAGCTCTAATAATTCTCCACATTTCCCAATCCCAGGCAAGTTCCACCAGGTGTCCGAGGACACTCATTGGGTGCCGTTCCTCAACGCCACCATCAACTACGTCCGCAGAGTCTACCCTAAGCCCTGGGACAAGGTGAGCGGGACTCGCGGCCCCAACCAGCCATTCCCCTCAGTCAACTGATCACGTCGCTAAAAAAAAGAAGGCAGTAATTCTGCTGCAACTGTCATCACAAAGATAAAAGCCATTTCCATAGTAACGAGCAAATAGACAAATTTTGGTGCATAACTAGATGTCCTATACATGTATGCTATGTGTCACACGTTAATTGAGGAATGATTCTAAAGGACGGTAATCCTTTATTTTAATACAATTTTTTAATTTTTTTTCTTATTATTTTTAATTTTTTTATTTAACAATGTTTTTAATTGTTTTTTCTTTATTGTTTAATTTTCAAATTTTCAAATTTTCAAATTTTCAAATTTTCAAATTTTCAAATTTTCAAATTTTCAAATTTTCAAATTTTCAAATTTTCAAATTTTTTTTTCTATTTTTTTTTAATGTGCATGTAGAAACGTACAGTAACGTGCAAGGAAACATCCCCAGTCCTTTGTACGTGCTAAGGTGCTTTTATTTTTTTGCCCAGAGGCGGCAAGTTTCAGAGACCAAACACCTTAGGTGGTCAATCAAAAGTGTTGAGGTGAGCCGCGCCTCACAGATTGATATGCAGGGGGGGGGGGGACCCTAGTGTACATAGCTTGAGTCTGACCCCTGACCTCTTGTTCCCCAGGCAACGGAGAAGCTGGTCGTCTTCATGCTGGGCTTCGTGTCGCATCAGGTGGCCGACGTCTCCTGGCATAGCCTGGGCATAGACCAGGGGTTCCTGACCACCATGGGGGACGTGAGTGAAGGACAAACAGACAGACAGACGCACCGACAGACAACACAAACAAACATTTAGACAGACAAACAACACAAAGATCCCAGACAACACAAAGATCCCGACATACAGATAAAACAAAGTCATACAGACAAAACGAACAGACATACAGACACACCAACAGGCAACACAGACAAACAGACAGACAGACAGCCAGACAAAAAGACAGATAGAAAAAATAGATAACATAAAGATCATGACATGCAGTCAAGACAAACAGACATTCAGACCAACAGACATACAGACAAAACAAATAGACAGACAGAAAGGGAACCAGACAGACAGAAACACATCACAAACAAACAGACACCCAAACACCCCCACAGACAGATACTAGATGGATGGGCAGACGGACAAAACAGACAGACAAACACGCAGGCAAACAAGACAAACAGACAAATAAACAAAACACAACAAAGTGATATACAAAAATGTTGCAAACTGCTTCCTGATTAAAATTACCAAAATGCAAATCTTAAAATTTAGTGGGCCTGACGTTTTGATCCTAGCAGGACCTTTCTCATTGGACCTTTTCTCTGCATTTGAGAAAGGTCCTGCTAGGATCGAAACGTCAGACCCACTAAATTTTTAAAAACACAACAAAGTTGGAAACACAAATCATCAGTTTTTTTTACTTCCCTGTCGGTTTCTAGATTAACTTCCACGGCAGCTTTGACTCAGCTCACAGTGTCGGGGATATAGGTGAGTATCGAAGCACATTTTCATCCCCAAATTGGAACTAACTCATCTCAAGCTGAGACACAAAGTTGGCAAAAACCGCTCACTGACTAAAATGGCCGAAGATACAACTCTCAAAAATTATGAAAAATGTAACTTTCCTTGGAAAAAAATTCCCCCAACTGAAAAATTTCGTGCAAATGTATATGGAAGTTAACACGAGCGTATTTTTGACCGATCTTTCTAGGGGGCGACATTGTGGCCGCTTTTGAGTTCAACCTGTCCTACATCGACACCCTCTCCGAATGGTAAGCCCAACTTTCCCCGGGAAAGGGGGTCAGGGGTTCGAGTCCCGGCATGGTCCGATTTTCCTTCATTCGCTGAATCATCAAAAAAATAGTAGGCGAGGTTAGGGCTACGTGCTTTGAAGCGAGACAGAAATGGTCCCAGCTTCAAATGCCTAACATCTGGAATCCCTGATATTTTTTCGAACTGAGCAAGACCCTCCTTTAAGATCCCAAGGAAGGTCCTTGCTAGGATCGAATAATCAGAAGCCGTAAAACCTCGACAAAGTGAAACCTGTTGGTCAGTAGTTCTGCAGTAACACAAAACTGAAAATTGCCCATTTGCCATAGCCTCCAAATTCTCTCAGATGCTCATATAGTGTTTCCAAAAAGGATAGGAAATGTGGCCGAGTTACCTGGTATCTAATCTATCTAGCTGAAGATCCTTTGGTTTGGTTTAGAATTAAAGACATAATGATTTCTCCTTTGGAACTTAGATAAGGCTTGAACGTTTTCATGTTGGAATAACTAAGCGGAAGGTTTGTGGTGACACCATGTAGCACTTTTCTTTCAAGAAGGAGTGTGGCTCTGAAAAGAGCCAGTAACTCAGATATGACTTGAAGGTTTGCATGGTGGAAATACTAAGTGGAAGGTTTGTGGTGACACCATGTAGCACTTCTCTTTCAAGAAGGAGTGTGGCTCTGAAAAGAGCCAGTAACTCAGATATGACTTGAAGGTTTGCATGGTGGAAATACTAAGTGGAAGGTTTGAGTTGACACCATGTAGCTCTTCTCTTTCAAGAAGGAGTGTGGCTCTGAAAAGAGCCAATAACTCAGATATGACTTGAAGGTTCGCAAGGTGGAAGCACCAAGTGGAAGGTTTGAGTTGACACAATGTAGCTCTTCTCTTTCAAGAAGGATTGTGGCTCCTGACTATCTCCTGATGACGGGCAGAGTACACACTCCCCGAAACGTTGAGTTATCGGCTCTTTTAAGAGCCACACTCCTTCTCGAAAGAAAAGCGCTACATGGTGTCACCGCAAACCTTCCACTCGGAACTTGATTTCTCAGGTACATCCCGACCAAAGACCTGGTAGAGATCTACAAAGACCTGTACAGAAAAGATGTGGTCGACAGCAACTTGATTGAAGAGTGCACTGCACTGCTCTTCCTGGAAAGGTACGGTCCTAGGTTCAACCCCCCCCTGTCTAAGTGGAAGGTTTGATGGTGACACCACATTGCAGCTCTTCTCTTCCAAGAAGTGTGGCTCTGAAACTAACATTTTGAATCGATGGGAAGTCAAATAAACAAAGACTGGGAACTTCTGAACAAATTGAAAAATTGGCAAAGAAAACTTTGACTATTTGGGAAGGCCAGCATCTAAGAGCTGGATAGCTCAGATGGGAGAGCACTGGTACAGTAATGGAGAGGTCTCCGTCCAGTTAAAGTTTTCTTCGCCAAATTTTCATTTTGAATCTATGTTAATTAAGGATTTGTGTATTATTCTTGAATTATAGTTGGTTTTTAAAATTTTACCTTATTTATGGCAGTGACTACACTACCAAATATGTTTCACACTGCCTACTGATGAAATGATCAAAATACAAATCTCAAAAAGAAATTGGAGGGCTCTTGAGAAAGGTCCTGCTAGGATCAAAACATCCTAGTTTGATAAGGTGATTTGCATTTGAAGTTTACATTCAAATCAAGTCCTGTCTCAGTCAATACTTTGAGGCATCGAAGATAATTTTTTATTTTATTTTTTTTCAGATTGGGTGAGAAACTAGCCATTGCCAAGGTTAGTCATTGTCTCTGTTCATCATATTTTCCATACTCCATCATCTTCCCTTTGTTATCCCTGTCCATTGTCCTTCCAGCGGCATCCCTTGTCATCCTTTGTCCGTTCTTCGCAAACCCAGCGCTACTGCCTCTCCCTTGTTCCGTGTCTCCCAAAATCTTGAAAGCGAAGACGTCAGACCCGACCATCGAAATACGACTCATAGCTTTCTAACATCATGTTATAAATCATGTTTTGTTCTAGGATGTTTGTTTTTTCGTTTCTCGCTCGCAGCTTTTCCCCGACTACGGGAGGAAGTCGCCGTTCCTCGTGGAGCAGTTCCAGTCGTACTTCCTCGGCGGACTGGACGACATGGCTGCGTGGAGCGCCCTCGTGTGGCATGAGGCCATCACGATGCTCAACAACGGAACGAGGTACGTGTGGCATGCAGGAGTCCAACGCGGACGAGCTGACACAGCGGCCATTTTTTTATGAAGAGCCAGTCATCAACGAGATCTGTCCCCCAAAATAACCCCCCAAATCCCCCAAAAGAACCATTTTTTTCTGGTTTATTAACCATGCACATTATTTTCATCAAGAACCGTGCACATTTCAACCAGAGCCATGCACATTTCGTCAAGAACCGTGCACATTTCAACAAGAACCATGCACATTTCATCAAGAACCGTGCACATTTCAACCAGAACCATACACATTTCAATAACAACCATACACATTTCAACAAGAACCATGCACATTTCATCAAGAACCATGCACATTATTTTCATCAAGAACCATGCACATTTCATTAAGAACCATGCACATTTCATTAAGAACCATGCACATTTTACCAGCACCATGCAGATTTCAACAAGAACCATGCAGATTTTGACAAGAACCATGCACATTTCGACAAGAACCATGCACATTTCGACAGCAACCATGCACATTTCAACAACAACCGTGCACATTTCGACAAGAACTGTGCACATCCCACCAAAAACCATGCACAAAGCAATGCCTGTCTATTCTATCGACGTTCTTTATCCATAATCCTTCCTCCAGTGCGTGTGACCTCCCGAAGAACCCCATCTACATCAAGTGTAACAAGACCGCCGCCGCACGGTTACCGGTGAGCCTGGGCACCAGCCGGCTGACCGGACTGCACACCAATGGGAACCTGCGTGGGTTGACCTCTGACCTCGTGGTGCGACGACAGACGGGGCGTGGGGTGTACTTTTCACCGTCTGAGAAACTAAAGGTTGGACAAAGCGTTTTTTTTTTTATTGAAGTTACTGTATTACAAAAACTGTTGCAAACTGCTCACTGACTAAAATGACCTGCACTATACATGAATCTCACAAGTTAGAGGGCATGACGTTTCGATCCTAGCAGGACCTTTTCTCAAAGGCAGTAGAAGATATTGTTAACCAGAGCTAATTGTTTGAAGCCAAGTAACTAATTGACGACTGTAACAATGTACGAGAAGATAATTGATTGACAGAAACGAAGGCACGTCGTTGATGTCGTTTTCCAGAAAAGAATTCTCCGGCTGCAAGAGGAGAGGACGGAGGCAGTGAAGAAGATCAAGGCTACCTCTGATGAGGCCAATGCACCCAAGTCATCGCCTTACCTCCAGTCTGCCTTCACAACGACCAATGCCTACGCACACCTAGGCTGGTAGGTCGCCCAGGAACGGAACGTATATCCCCACATACCGGTCCGAACACGTCCTTCCGGAAAGCTCCGACTAGATTAAAAAAACCAAAACAGGCTGTCAGAATTTTAGCTTTTGAGCCAGTAAACAGTCTGCCGGCATTTGTTTAGTTCTGTTTCTCATTTTGAAAAAAATGGCAAAGAAAAACTGAATCGGGACTTGAACTCGAGACCTCTTGTTTTTGCGCACCAGCGCTCTTATCACCTGAGCTATAGAGGGCACCAGCCAGAAACATTCAACCATTAACTGCTGGATGTATCTCATTCAGATGCGAACAACCAATTGTTGTAAACCTGGCTACAGCAGCTCAGTAATCACGCAAAGTGGATGCAAATATTTTTTTCTATTTTTTTTTTTTTTTTTTTTATATTATTATTATTTTTTTTTTCAAAAGTTCCCAGTCAGTTTTTCCTTTGTTTGTTTGACAAATGAAGCAGACATAGTGTAAGTCATTCCCCTCCTCACAACTGAGGTCATGTGATCCTTAGTCCTTTGATCTCGGATTCTGTAGGTGCGTTCTCACGGCGGATCTTAACCAGGATGGCGTGGACGATTTGATCGTGGGCGGCCCTGGTTACGGCGGAATGGGCAATCCCCAGTGGGGGCGTGTCTTTGTGGTCTTCGGTAACCGTAGCAACCTCCCTCCGCATCTGGACTTGGACGAAAGGGCCAACGTCACCCTAAGTGGGATCAGCTCAGTAAGTGGAAAGAATTGGTGGTTTGTTTGTTTGTTTGTTTGGTTGGTTGGTCGGTTGATTAGTTGTCATTGTGTTTGTATGTTTGTTTTGTCTGTCTGTCTCTTGATCTCTCTGTCTGCCTGTCTGTACATGTACAGTATGTCTGCCTGCCTGTATGTATTCATGTCTGTCTATATGTCTGCCTGTCTGTCAGTTTGTCTCTCTCCTTGTCTGTCTGTCTGCCTGGCTGTCTGTCTTTCCGTATGCCTGTATACATGTGTGGTTGTCTGTCTGTCTGCCTGACTGTGTGCCTCTCTGTCTGTCTCTGTGTGTCTGCGTGGTTTGTTTTTGTGCCAAGATAAGGGACCTCCTTTTTCACCATGGTCTTATTTATTTTTAATTTTGGATGATTTTTTTCATCTGTTTTTTTGTCTAGAGTGGTCGCTTTGGTTCAGCTGTAGCTGTCTTGGACTTCAATCAAGACGGCCTGGTTGATCTGGCCGTTAGTGCGCCCTCTAGTGGCTCACCGTTGCTGAACTACACGGTAGTCATTCGGATCATATCATTGCCACATGGCTCATCAAACTCTTCATTATTCAAAAGTGTATTTTTTTTCAAATTTGCATAATTCAAATATGTATTTTCAAATTTGAATAATTCAAGTTTGCATTTTTCAAAATTTTTATAATTCAAATGATGCTTCTATCGAATTTGCAAAATTAAATTTGTTTTTTAATTCGCATTATTAAAAAAAATATCATTTTTTTGTAATTCAAATTATTTTGCATTTTTCAATGTTTGATATTCAAATATGCATTTTTCAAATTTGCATAATTCTAATTGCAATTTTTCAAGTTTGCATATTTCAAATATGCAAAATTCAAACATGCATCTTTCAAGTTTGAATCAATAAATCCTGACCATAAATATCCATCAATTGAAATATGTATTATTCAGCAAAGATTGTTAAAATATGCATTATTCAATAAATGAAAAGAATATCATGCATTTAACAAATATATGAATTATTTATTATTTTATACATTATTCAATGTGCAATTTATCATTGCTCCAACGTTCAACGGTCGTAATCTTCTTTCGTGGATTTTCTTCAGGGAGCAGTGCACTTGTTCTTGGCCAAGTCTCCAGGTGTCTACAATTCTACCCCAGACATTAGCATCAAGTGTAAGGTAAGGTCACATACAAGACTCTCTGATTCAAGACAGCATGGGGTATGGCGATAGACTAGTCAAACAAATGAAGAAAAAAACTCACCGGGAACTTTACACAATTAAAAAAAATATATACAAACAAAGGAAGGAATTTTGGAAGTAAAAAAATGGCAAAGAAAACCTTGACTGGACCGGAACTTGAACCCGAGACCTCTGGATTAATGTACATGTACCAGTGCCCTTCCACCTGAGCTATCCAGCCCTTAGATGGTGGCCTTCCGTAGTAGTCAACTAGTCTTTGCCGGGGTGGGGGCGCCAGTCAGAAGCAATTCAAACATTAACTGCCGTATATCTCCAGTGATCACACCCCTGATTTCATTCAGATGCAAACAACCGATTATTGTAAACGGCTGGGTACTGGCAGCTCTTGGATCACACAAAGTGGATGCAGCTTTTTTGAATTCAAGTCAATTCAAATAAACAAAGGAAAAACTGTCTGGGAACTTTTGAGAAAAAAGTGACAAAGAAAACTTTTTGACTGGACTATTGTTGTAAACCTGACTACAGAAGCTCTGGGGTGTATCGAGATATGCTAGTGTTATTTTTGTGAAGTGGTCATTTAAAGAAAAGTCACTTTTTTGTTTCCTTTTTTTTTTTTTTTTGTCTATGAAGTCGAGATACTGTAATTTAGGCTGGTCCCTAGCAACGGCCGATCTGAACCAAGATGGCGGCCTGGACCTGATCGTGGGCTCGCCGTTTGCGGCCAGCTCCCGGGGGCAGCGTCAGAGCGGTGCAGTCTGGGCCGTCTACTCGCGGAGGGGCGAGCCGTCCAGCGGAGCAGGGCGGAAGGAGGTCTTTGTGGAGACCGCTGGGACCCCCCTACTGGAAGGCGACCAGGTAACACTATGAACATCTAAACCGTGAAAATGTCATTGAGCCGTGAAAAGAAAATTCACCGTGATTTCACCCCTATTTAATGGCACACAGTTAGCCAAGTCATTTTCACAGTGTTTTCACCAGTGGTCTCCAAGGCCACATTCCTGGTGGTAAATGGCTAGAGGCAATTTAGAATTATCTTGGAGTGACAGGTACAAGGACACCATACAGTACCTCTATGGGGGCTGGTGGTCCCTACTGGTAATTGAATTAGCCATCCCTCAAGGCTGGAGCTTGCCACCCTAGATATTCACATTTTTTCCATGGTCTCTTTAGTGACCAGAAGGTGTTCTTATCAAGTCAGAGAAGCGATTATTTTCATGGTTAATTCACTGTAAAATGCACCGTGAAATTCACAGCGAAATGACAATTTCACCCCTTTTTCACGGTTTAGACGTTCATAGTGTAAACGGCATGAAAAGTCTGGGTAAACATTGAGGGGCTCAGTTTGCCCAACGGAGGGTTGTGTCAGTGAAATAACCATCTCGAATGATGATATGACTGTGGAGGAAAGGAGGGGGAAGAGAAAGAGATTGAAGAGGAGGAAGTTGATCAGATGGTTAAGAAGTGGAGAGAGAGACAGGGGGAGAGAAAGAGAAAGAGAGGGAGAGGAAGAGAGGGAGAAAGAGATTACATAGGTGAGG